>JAHDIT010000013.1:0-167169 GCA_019232045.1 Ogataea degrootiae
AATGTATACCTTTTTGTATGGGCATTACGTGATTTATGGTGTTTGTAACAAAGTCTATGGTGTCCTTATCAATTCCCAAAAATTTGATATTGATTATGTCATGAATGTATACCTTTTTGTATGGGCATTACGTGATTTATGGTGTTTGTAACAAAGTCTATGGTGTCCTTATCAATTCCCAACTGTGTGTGGGGTATTATGTAATCGATGGCATAATCTAAATTATATATATTTTGGCGGACCCAATGCTTTTAAATGTATATATATATCAATGAATGTATCTATGTATAACCTACTTCACCCATATGAACTACCACATATTAATCGGCTGCTAAAGTACAAAACTACGCTATATTCAATATCGGCAATTTATCTTTATATATATATATATATGTACGAATCGGTACAATGCTGAAAAAGAAGTTAAATATATTTGATAAGAAGAAGAAAGATGCATCAAGTGGGAGCGACGGAGATACCACGCCTACTCCATCATCACCATCATCTGCCTCCCCATTATCATCAGGCACTGGAATGTTATCAATTGCCAACAAGTTTAAAAGCAATAACATGTCAAGTGGCGGTCTTTCAAATGGACTAGAAACCGTTCCTTTCCAAATTGAAGAGTTGCAAAGTTATGGAATTGCAGGCAAAGTTAAAACTCTAGCATTTGATCCATTGCAATCATTGATGGCTGTTGTCACCGAATTCAACCACATTCAAATATTCGGACAATCTAGAGTCTCGTCGTTATTAAAGATACCATCTGTGAATGCAATCACAACGTTGAAGTTCATTAAGGGTGTTTATTTGGTCGCTGTTGACAATGTGAGCACGATATTTGTCATTTCATTGCATACCAAGAAAATCATCCATACCTTAATATCAAAGATGGAAATAACTGCTTTTGAATCGGATTACTCCTTGGAGTTTGTATATGTTGGTTTAAAGAACGGATATGTGAAAGCTTATGATATCGAAACCGGGAGAGAAACTATTTTGAATCTGAAGTCTCAGCAGTATGGTACGTTCCCTAGTGAGATAGATAATCGTGTTTCTTCAATAAAGATCAATCCCAGGGATCTTGGTACCTTATTGATATCGTATTCTAGAATGTCGATTACTTTCCATTTACCACAGAACAAAGTTACTCATAAGTTCATTTATAAAGTTCCTAAGGGGGCACCGGGTGGTGAGAATTCGACTTATGATTACGATGCATTTGATAATTACATTCCGAAAATTACTCATTCGCTATGGCATCCCAACGGGTTGCACATGGTTACATTCCATAATGATAATTCCATTGTGTTTTGGGATGCTTTGACTGGTGAGAAGATTTTGGCAAGAACCATATTCGATAGCTATGTTGATGAATTCACAGGCGATAAATATACACAGCAAGAGAATAAAATGACAGCGGTGAAGAAAGCTTGTTGGTTATGTGAATCAGATCCTGAAAAGACATCTTTATTAATTTGTGGTGGAGATTCCTATGAAGGGGAAGGTTATCATCAGTTGGTCAGAATGGATTTCAGGAAGATGCTTTCTTATTCAATGACTAGTTATACTAACATGGCTAAATATTATGCCCATCCGGCTCAACAAAACATTTTTGCTATTCATTCACCTTCCAATATTGTTGATTATGTTCCATTAGGTGAGAAATCTCCATATTTCTCCGGGAATCACGATCCCAAATTAATTGCTATTATTTTGGCTGACGGTTCGCTAAAATTCTTGAATTATCCAATGGGTAATTTATCATTCAATGCAAGTTATTTCCCGTCCACTATTTCTTGGTTAAACCCGAAAATCACCTACACTTGTTCTGCATTCATGGATAGAAGAATCTTAAACACTATGATTGGTATAGATAAAGTCCATCGTACGATTTTGAAAGGTGGTATTCCAAGCAAACCGAAATTCAAAGCGGACATTGGATCTTTAGTCATTTCCGGCCATCAAAGTGGGTTTATCAGACTATGGAATTCGTCAGAAGGTGATCTAGATAGTTCGACCGTTTTTGAAATTGACATTTCTCAAATATTGTTGGATGATGCACTACAACACTCTGTTTCAAACATATCGTTTGCTTCGGATCAACTCGAATTGGCTTGTAGTTTATACAACGATGACGTTTTGTTGTTTTCTTATCAGCAAAACCCAAATTACCAACCAAGTGTGACTAATTTAACGAGAAGAATGACGTCAATTGAATTATCATCAACCAGTAAACCTCAAAGAATTATTGATATTAGTGACCGTGCGCCAAGGGACGTCAAGAAAGGATTTTTACCAAAAGCACTGGTCAAGTCATCTAACTACGGCAGGGTGACATCGCTATGCAACAGTAACGTTGGGTTCGTTGGTATTGGTTATGAGTCAGGTCAACTTACAGTTGTTGACAGACGTGGTAACGTTGCCATTTTCAACAGCCAATTGACGGATGCTGGATTATCGATAGCTATAACACCAACAGCTATCGAATTCGCATATGGTGTCATTGGAGAAGGAAACTCGACCAACTGTTCGGTTATTATGTACGTGGGTACCAGCATTGGAAGGTTGTTGACGTATCAAGTTGTTGCTGATTTGAGAGGACGGTATTCTGTCATATACGTGGATTCGGTTGATTCTAACGACTCTCAAATCTCAAACATCATTGCTATTAATTCGGTAACTGGTAGACCAAGTACTCCGACGATCAAACACTTGCGCTCTCCACCATCAGAATCTGATCAAACCCAACCATTAGTGATCACTGCGTCAAACTCTGACATTAGAGTTGTTAAGAACGGCAAGAAATCTGCTCATAAGACGTATTCGAAAGGGGATATTTCCAAGGTCGGTATCACCGGTATCAGACTCCCGACTGGGAACAATGGGTTCTGCATCGTTGCGATTCTTGGAACATCTAAGAAGGTCATCACATTATCTCTTCCATCATTATCAGAATTGTCCAATATGAGAATACCATATAGAATCGAACCGAAATTTGCTGACCAAAGTTCTGTTCTGCCATTAGGTGATATATTCCTAAGAATTAACGAAACAGAAGCAGTGTTAGTGAATATCATGAACTCTAGAAGAGCGGTGATGGGGTTGGGAACTGGTCAAGAATCAGATAAATTGTTCTTACAAAACATTTTGATCCCATACAGACCATCGATGAGTCAATTTGTGAAAGGTGCAACTTCATTCTCATACCCTAATCTTTTCAGATTGTTAGTTGGAAGAGATAGAGCTGATCAGGGTAAATTGGAAGAATACGCAATGGCATGGTCGATCTCCCCGTACAACCCGAAAAACTATACATTAGTGGGAACGACACCCCCTCAGTATTTCGATCCAAATGCGTTACACCAACATCCAGATTTGAACAGTCATCCTGCAGCACCCGTCAATCTGAATGGGATAAGTAAGAATGTTTCCAGATGGGGACAATCCGCTCAGAATACATTTGATCGTACTACTAGTAAAGTTGAAACTTATGTTAGTGATATGAATGATGATTTTGATAAGATGA
Organism: Ogataea degrootiae; assembly: GCA_019232045.1. Classification (NCBI taxonomy): domain Eukaryota; kingdom Fungi; phylum Ascomycota; class Pichiomycetes; order Pichiales; family Pichiaceae; genus Ogataea; species Ogataea degrootiae. The sequence goes on from JAHDIT010000013.1 coordinate 3,530, forward strand.
TGGCGCAAGCTAAGAGTGATGCCATTAAAGGTGTCGTCGGGGGAAAATTGGGCTTCTAAGGTTTATAATAACGATGTGTATTTCAATGTTGATATTGTTTCATTGTCCTGTAGATGTTGTTAGTTGTATTTGTAAGTGTAAACTAGAAAGTATCCTTCATTTAAATTCGCAAGCAATATTTTTTAGCAGGCCACGCGTGTCATACACAATTTTTCGATCAGTCCAAGGAGATGTATCAACGTTCAACCTTGTCAACAATATAACAGATCAGTCATCATTGTTATACATAAGATAAGAGATCGACCAAGTCGTATCCAAACCAGTATTAAAAGGTCTGGATTGATCAATTGACATTATTTATTCCAATTGACTTTTATTAAATTGATATCAACATGGAGTTACTGCAGAACTTGATGAGCACTAACACTGCCTCTGAAAAGGAAGTCAATGATTCAATAACAACATTAGTCGACAGATTAACACATTCAACGTTATTATTAGATAGAAGAGCAGCGGTTCTTGGATTAAAGAGTTTCAGCAGGCAGTATAGAGAAGCAGTTGTCGAAAAATCGTTGAAAAATTTGGTTGCAACGCTACATAAAGATTCAATTGATCAAGATTCAGTGAAAGCGATTTTGGAAACGTTGTTAGTTTTATTCATTAGAGGAGAAGGTGATCAAGATCTAACAAGAGATTGGATTAGTCAACAATCGAGACTCAAAAATGGTAAATATCCTTCACCAAGTTTACTTGTAAATGCCACTGCTGATCAATTTTCATTGTGGATTTCAGATGAGCTGACACAGTCAGTTAAAAACATTGACTTATTAGTGAACTTTCTTGAAACTGAAGATATGCATATAAAGTTATATACTTTACAACTGCTGCAAGCGTTATGTACAACTAGGCCTATCAGAACCAAGGAACTAATACTCAAATCACCATTGGCCGTCTCTAAACTTTGTTCAACATTAGATGATCCATATGAACCAATTAGAAACGAAGCAATCTTACTGTTGATGGGTGTCGTCAAAGATAACTTCAACATTCAAAAATTAGTTGCATTCGAAAACACATTTGACCGCTTGTACAAAATTGTTGACGAGGAAGGTGGCATTGAAGGTAACATTGTTGTTCAAGATTGTTTATCATTAGTGACGAATTTGTTAAGATACAATGCATCAAACCAAAAGTTTTTCCTGGAAACTAACTGTATGAAAAAATTAGCGGAACTAATCAATCAACCGTTACAAGAAAGCGAATTTGGTCCGATTGTATGGAATGAACAAAGAATGCAAAATTTGATTACCACAATGGATACTTGCCGGTTGTTTGTCCTAGAAGGGAGTGACGCCATACAGAAAGCTCAACAGGCATTAGTTAACTCTGATGTTTTAATGTTAGTTTTGAAATTAGTGTTTTCACTCTCAACTCCAAATAACATTAGAGTCAACGCCTTGCTAACAACGGCAGATATCATTAGGGGAAATCAAGAAATCCAGTTACAGTTTTCTCAAATAGATGTCCCTTATCTGGACCCAAGCTTACCAGCTACAGCTCAAAAATTCGATGAAATTGTTCCAACTATATCTGCAATCTTGAAGTGGTGTCTCTATGTTAACTCTGTTCATCTTTTTGACTTGAGAATGGCTGCATCAAACGTACTGCACGCTTATTTTAAAAACAACGAGGAAGCAAAGTTCTTCTTTATCAAGGATCAGAAATACAGTTTTAATAAAATGAATGGTATGCCATCTAGTGATAGCGAAGGTGACAGTGAGCTAGAAGAAGAAGAAGATAACGATGGACCATTTGAAAATGGAACAAGTAAAGAGAACGGAAACTATGAAACCAAAGAAAACGGTGATGTTCAACTAGAAAGTAGTCGATTATCCACTCCATCATCGTCATCCTCCTCTTCCAATGTTCCTGAAGCAAATCTCTTCCAAACATTAGTGAATGTTGATAATGAGATGCAATTGAATCCCTACAAGGTTTGGTTTACTGCAGTTACATTCTTATATATTTTTGAGGATTATCCAGAAGGTAAAGAAATGGCATTGAAGATCAAAATTGGTGATGAAACTGCAGATGAAGATGTTTTAACAATCATAGAAGCTGTTGGACAAGCTTTGTGTTCCGCTCTAAGGTTCCAAGATCCTAGAGTTCCTGTTGCATACCTCATGCTGTTGATATCTTGGGTTTGGGAAGATTTTGAGGCAGTGGATATGTTCTTACACGATCCCTCAATTCTAGATCAGTTGTTGGCTTATTTAGCTGAAACTTCGCATGAAAATATCCTTGTTCAAGGGATGATCACAATTTTGTTAGGCTCAGTTTATGAATTCACCAGAAAACAATCCCCAATAAGCAGAGTTCAATTGAGCACTTTATTGAGAAGTAGAATTGGTGAAAATGCATATAGTCTAAAAGTTCAACAATTCCAACAAACACCAGCATTCGCTTCATTTGATCCTCAATCTGTTTTCAACCCAGAAAGAGACGATACTGGCCTTCCTCAAGTTTACTTTGACAGCCTTTTTGTCACCTTGGTCAAAGAAAACTTTTTTAGGCTGAGTGGTGCAATTGGTCATGATTCAAATATTGAACCTGTTCGTTCACTTAATTATGTCCACTATCTCAAATCACTAGATGATTACTCGGAACTCGCTGACAATTTTGGCACATTTAAAAAAGAATCAGAAGAACTATCTACGAAACAAATGGCAGAGATTCAAAAACTAGTTAGGGACTATGATGAATTATCAAAAAATTACAAGGAAACCAATAAGCAACTAGAAACACTGCGTTCAACTCACGAACAATTAGATGGAAATTTCTCTAGAAGCTCAGGAGAAGTTCAAAACTTGAAAGCCATAAAGAAAGACTTGGAATCGCAATTGGCTACGCTTCATAAACAATTACAAGAAGCTACATCAAAGATGACAGCTTTGGAAGCTTCGAATAAACAGCTTGAGGATAACTTAACAGCAATTGATCAGAAAAAATCCAAAGCTGAAGATGGTATCAATAAGATGAGTAGAGAGTTGATGCAACTAACTAGAGAGAAAGATACACATGAAAAAACTATCAAGAGCATGGAAAAGGAAGCCGCCAAAATCACCAAAACTCACGAAAAGACAGAAAATCACTTGAAAGCTGTCATTAAGCAAAAGGAGGATGCTGTTATTGAACTGGAGAAAAAAGTCAACGGACTTGCTACTGAAATAAGGAACAAGGACAACAATTATAGTTCTTTGAAGAATACTCACGAAAAGACCCTTGAATCCTTGAGAGCTGCAGAATCACACAGCGAGTCTTTATTGGGAAATTTACGCCAAGCGGCTGAATTTATCGAGAAGTTGAAAGCAGAGAAGGATTCTATTTCAACTGAAATCGAATCAATTACAAAGACGGCAAACGAGGAAATTGAGAAAGTCAAATCAGAGTTAGTCTCACTACAATCCGAGAAGAAAGAACTTGTTGCTAAAAATGAAAAAGTGGCTAATGATTTAAGTGAGCTACAAGACGAGTTGATTGAAGCTCAAGAAGAATATGAAGCCCTTCAATCTGAAACGACAGCTGAAATTGATGCGCTAAAAGACAATGTCGAGGAGTTGAACTCAAAGTTGGCAGCTGCACTATCTAGAAATAAAGAGCTTGAAACCAAGATAATTGAATTAGAAAAGCAGGTTGAAGACCATCAATCTACACATTCAAGATCATTAACTAACCATGAAGAAACTCTCGAATCATTAAAACAACAGCATTCTAAAGCTATTGATGAGTTGAACTCCCAAGTTGAAGAACTCAACTCTGAGAATGAAACTATTTCAAAAGATCTTCAATCCAAGATTACTGAACTTGAAACTGAACTTGAAAGCCATAAACAATCACAATCTAAGTCATTGTCTGAACACGAAGAAGTTCTTGCGTTATTGAACAAGGAACATCAAAAGGCTACTGATGAATTGAAATTATTGCTAGAAAAAAGTACCTCTGATAAAGACTCCGTTTCAACTGATTTACAATTAAAGATAGCAGACCTAGAATCTGAAATTGAAGAGCAGAAGGCGAGATATTCAAATTTGACCTCTGAAAATACCGCTACTCTTTCATCATTGACAAAAGACCATAAAGCCAGTATTGCCGAGTTGAATGCTACATTGGAGAAGAACATTACAGATCATACTGAAATTTTGAATGGAATGAAATTGCATATTACTGACTTGGAGAATCAAATAGCTGATCACATCTCCAGTAATACTGAACTCGGATCCCAAATTGAAGATCAAAAGAAACAGCATTCCAAAGCCTTGCTTGAGCATCAAGATGCTGTTGCCTCTTTAAAGGCTGATTACGAAAAATCAATTGCTGATCTCAATCTTTTAGTGGAAAAGCATACTTCAACAAACGAAACAATATCTAAAGATTTGAATAATCATAAGATTGAAGTAAGCGAGTACAAGGAAAAACTTGAATCTCATTCTGAATTGATTAAAGAACTTGAATCCAAGAAGCAGGACTTAGAAACCAAGCATATTGATCTATCCAAGGATTTAGACGCTCATAAAGCCAAATATGATGAAACAACAGACAATTTGGAATCAAAACAAAGCCTGATAAAGGATCTCGAATCTAAAAAGTCAGAACTGGAGAAGTTGTTATCTGCAAGCAAATCAGAAACCGAAAAGCTCCAGGGTGACATGAATATTTTGAAAGATGAAAAGGATGCTGAAATCTCAGAGTTGTCTAAGAAAATCTCAGAGCTTGCCAACTTGTTAGATCAAGCCAAGATGCAAAGAGACCAACACAGTAAGGATCACTCTACTTTGAAATCAACAACGGATGACATGATATCAGGTCTGAAAGTCGAACTTGGTGAAATGAAAGAACAAAGAAACATGATTACCGAAGAGAAAAAGTCTTTAGAGAGTGCTATCAATATGATTTCACAAAACAGCGAAGTTAAAGATAAGGAAGTTCAAGAATACTCTATTCAAATAAAGGCGCTGAAGAAAGAAATCGAAATGTTAAAGTCCGAGGTTTCGGCTGGTCAAGAATCAAAGGCTGAAAGTGATACTGCTATACAAGAATTAACCACCAAAATATCAGAAGGTGAAACCAAGCTTCAAGATGTTCAAACCGAATTGGATTCATTGAAGAAACTATCTGAAGATCAAGAAAAATCATTGAAATCCTCCGTTAAAAAGTTAGAAGATGAAAAAGTATCCCTATCTGCAAAGATTGTTAAACTTGAAGGAGAAATTTCTAGCCTGAATTCAGACTTGGATAAAAAGGTCAAGGAAGTTGAAAAGGAAAGAGAGTTAATCACCGGTAACTCTGAGACTATCATTAAGGAATACTCTGAAATGATTGATGAATTGGAAACTTCTAAATCTGAACTAATAGGAGCCAATAAAGAATTGAAGATTCAACTTGACGACTCATTCAATTCACTAGCTGCTGTAAATTCATCCATTGACGATTTGAAGATTAAATTAGACTCAACCACGAAATCTGAAGCAAAGTTCAAAGATCTGGCTACGTCGATTGGCACTGCCTTAAATACCGCTAAAAAGGATACAAGCTCAAAGGATGCTTTACTTGAAGAAAGATCTGCATCGATTGCTGACTTGGAATCACGAATCAAGGCATTACAAGAAATAATTACAAACTACAAGACCAAGATCGATGACTTGAACAAGATTGTTGAATCATGTAATCAAGCTTCTAAAGAAAAGGATAGGCTACTTGAAGATAAGTCAAAAACGATAGCCAAGTTGGAGATAGATTTAAATGAATTATCAGGTACTTTGAACGAATTAAAAACATCTCACGAAGGTGAAAAGACAAAGTTATTAGAATCCCACGAGTCTGAAATCAAGTCAAAGGAAGATTCACATTCCGAAAAGGCAAAAGAGATTGAAAGTTTAACTATTCAAATTGGGGCATTATCCAAGAAAGCTGATGAGTTGGCAAGTTTAACTGCGAAGTCTACTCAGTTAGAGATTGAATTAAGTGAAGCTAAGAAGGAGAATTTGAGCCTATCTGACAAGAAGCAAAAGCTGGAGGATGATTATGCTGAGCAAGCTATTTCCAATGACGAAGCTGTGAAGAATTTAGAAAGTCAAATTGCTGACCTGAATAATAAATTGAAGTTAGAATCGGGTTCAAACTCAGATGCGGTTGCACAGCTGGAAAAAGCTAAAACTGAGTTGAAGGAGAAGTATGAAGCGGAAGTTGCTAGTAAGGAGAAAGAGCTAAGTGCAATGTCAGAATCTTTGACATCATTAGAAAGAGAAGTCAAGACTTTGAACACGAAGTTAGAGACTGAAAATGCTTCTAAAACCAAGGACATTCAGGAAATTCAAAATTCAAAATTTGAACTACAACAGAAATTGGAATCTGAGCTAGCTGCCAAAGATGAAGAATTGTCCGCTACTACTGAACTCTTGGATAGATTACAGAGGGACATCAAGGATTTAAACGCCAAACTTGAATCCGAATCAGCTTCTAAATTAAGCGAACTAACAATATTAGAAAAGGCCAACAGTGACTTACAAAAGAAACTTGAATTTGAAGTTACCACTAAAGATACCGAGCTTGAAAAAATCAATGCCAGTAATGCTGTTTTGGAAAGTACGTTAAAAGAGAAAGAAACTGAATTGTCTTCCAAGAATGAGTCCATTACCAGTTTAGAAGCAGAAAAGTCAACCGAGTTGGAGAAGTTGACCAGTATGATCGATAAACTGGATTCTAAGATTAAGGACATGGTTCCAAAGGCTGATTTAGACGATATGATGCTGTTGATGAGTGAGTTGGATGAAAAGAATGCTAAATTGAAGAATAAATTGAAGGAGCTTGGCGAAGAAGTTTCGAGTGACGAAGATGATGACGAAGATGATGATGATGAGAATGAGGACGATGAAGGATAATTACTGCATGATATTTGGCGAGCAATTTAAAAAAACGCAAATTCATGGGGCATCAAACGATAGTGTATGAATAGAGATTTATTTATACAAAGGTAAACAAAATAGACGCCAGTCTCTCGTACGATATGAGAAGTTAGGGCTGTGCAAATGTACCCCAAAACACAATGCCTCTGTTGATAGAACGGTATGATCCTAAGTCCAAAGTCACTGAAAACAGGGGCAGAATTCATAAGCATTCTGTTTTTCTAGTGTTAACTTAACTCATTATTTAATGACAATCCTTTTTTCCTTATAAACTAACTATTTGTAACAATGAAATAATATAAAACAATAAAAGAACAAAGTATAAAATTCTAAACCCTTATCGATATAATACTAATCTATTTAGTATTATCATTGAAGTTAACCGTCTGTCTAACTTTACTTCCAACAGTATCTCTTTTAACTCTGTTATACATAGTAACCTTATAGTTGAAAATGAAATCAACAATAGTCCAACACCATGATGTATGAGCAGGCAATTCGTCGTAGAACTCACCGGCAATTGATTTCAATTGAGGTAATTTACTCCATGCAACAAATGGGAAATCGTGGTGTTCGTTATGGTAACCAACGTTCCAAGTGACTAGATTCAATAGACCGTAGTAGGAGTAAGTCTCTAACGGTGGGGCGTCCACGTATTTTTGATAGGTTTCAGGAGGTGAGAAGATGTAGTGTTCAGAGACAAAGTGGCCTGCCGTTGGGTGTAGAGAACCTGCAAAAAACGACGATAAAATGAAGTACCATAAAGAATAACCAGACCAATATTTAACGACCAAAATGTCAACGATAACCTGAGTCACCACGTTAAGTAAATGAATCACGGTGAATTTAACTTGTGTAATAAACATTGGTCTGAAAGCATAGAACAAAATTTGGAAAGTGGCAAAAAAAGCTTTACCTAAAACATTTGACAAAATTATAGCTTCAAACTTAGTTGGAATATCAGTATCGTAAACTTCATCACCAAGGAACTTATGGTGCAATTGATGATACGGTTGGAATGAAGCACTATATGGAATACCAATTGGTAAGTTTGTTATTATAGAGAATAGTCTGTTATGTAAAGGCTTTTTAAATCCTAAATTGTGACATAGTTCATGGATACATAGGAAGCAGTTTTGATTGCACGTTCCTCCAACTGAATAGGCTAGTAATAGGAATTTCCAGTCTAATGGATGCGTATTTCTCAATAAATAAGCGATAGTAAATTGTAAGGCAACGACACCAAGAGAGATATATTTGGTTAATGGTTCATGCCCAACTAACTTGGTAACCTGTGGATATTTTTTCATTATCAACTTTCTTCTAATGGTATGAGGATCCTTTTCATTTGTCCAGTAGAAATCCAAAGTCTTCTGAAAAGATTTGTCAACCTCTATAACGGGAGGAGTTGTTTTAAAGGTTGCTTTAGCTATTTTGTGTGTGATTTCAGACATTATGAAAATGGTTGAGAATCTGTCTTGCGTTGTCTTGCAGGGAGAGGGAAGGGGGACGAGTAAGTACACGATATAATTGGTTATAAGATATATGCAGAAGTATATAATGATAGTGAAATAGAAAAGCAGTGAAGCAAAAAAGTGAGCGAGTAAGAAATGTAACCTTTCAGTGAGATATAAACGTGTTATGACTTGTATTCAGATGGGAAGGTTAAAGAAAGGTCAAAGAAGTTGTGGTTGCATCCGTCGTTTAACACTGAAAGACCAAAGAAAGATCTCATGTTAAATTTCAAATGGTAACATTCTCGATATGCGCAGCGAATTTTTATAGAGTTTTGAACGTGGCCCGATTTGGAAAGTCGGAAGATCTGAGGACTGGTGGTTGACAACTGGCTGGAGTATAGTTATTTGTGTGCTGTAATGGTGGTGAGTAGTAGGGCATTTATGATTAACTTAGCGTGCTCAGGAAAACATTAGAGTCAGGAGACAATCCCAATAATTGAGGCTCATTTTGCTCTATCTTAATCAAAGCCCCAAAGAGACGGATAAAATACAGGTAATTTAAAACGTAGCTTCACAACAATAAAATCAAACAATAAATACGAACAAAAGATATACAAATTAAAATCATATACTCATTCTGAGTCCTTTTTCACTTTTTTGACAACAGGTTTGATGTCAACGTCTTCAAATTCAACACCTTCGTCATCATCGTCATCATCACCTTTCTCTCCTTCTTCTGCTTCAACAGATTCTGCTGGTACTTTACCATCTAACAACTCCAACGCTTTATTGATTTCAGATGCTTTAGTGACTAACGTCAGCCATTGTTCTTCAGTCAACGAGATACCCTACATTAAATCAGTAAACATTTGTAAACAAACTGTTAGTATGCATTAAAAATATCAGTCCAACTTCATTTTATAAAAATTAAGACTGAGACAATAATTATGGAAATTAAATTAAAGTAAACTCACCTTACTACCTGGTAACCACTGATCATTCTTTTGATAGTATTCTCTAATATCGATCAATTTTCTACCATGGAATTTACGCACAGAGACTCTCTTCTTGTCAACACCTAACTGATAATATTACAGTCAAAGAGGGTGATGCAATCGGCATCAACAATTTGAAAATGTTAGTACTCAAAATTTAAGCAGGTTGCAAATCCAAATGTTCTATGCTATACTTACCTGAAATTGATATTCTTTTGTTTCCCCATCAGCTGCAGCTGGAGTGGATGATGGATCAGCTTCACTAGCCTTTGAGAACTTGCTAAACTTTCTCTTGAACGATTTGCCGGACATTATAAGTGCAGTTAGGAGTAGCAATGGTGCTGTAGGTAAATTCAGCCTATTCAGGTTGTAGATATATATACTACTAAACAATTACTGGTCAAGGTCAGATCATCTTTTGTTTATCTATCAATAAAGCAAAATAATCGCAGCGCCGATCGCAAACAAAATTTACGCGTGGAGCGTGATTGAAGGCACGTGACAGAGAACGGGTAGCGAAATTCATCCGAGATATCATCTGAGAAACAGTGTGTTGAAATAGATGACTAGGGCATTTGGAAGATACAGGACATCTACTGGAATATCACCCTCCCACTAGACTGACCATCAAACGAACACTCAAAGGCACTCAAAATGTCACTGAATTTGCCGAAAGTAACCGGTAACATCACAGATATGTCTCCATTACTTATCGGTGGAGCAATTTTCAACACCCAGTACAACGATGATCCATTCTCGATGCATGTCAAACAACTACTAATCCACGGTTTCCAAAACGGCATCAATGCAATTGACACCTCACCATACTATGGGCCGTCTGAAGAATTACTGGGTGCGGCATTGAAGGGCTTGATCGAAGAGGATGGCTCGATAACAAGGGACAATTTTTACATCTGTACTAAAGTCGGTAGATTACAATTGGACGATTTTGACTATTCGCCACAGTGGATCAAGAAATCGATTGCCCGGTCTTTAAAAAGGCTGAATACAGAGTATTTGGATTTAGTCTACTTGCACGACATCGAATTCGTTGAAGAATCGGGGATTTTTGAAGCACTGTCTGCATTGATGGAGTTGAAGAGAGAAGGCATTGTTAAGAACGTTGGTGTTTCGGGATACCCTGTTGAGTTCTTGTACGATATTGCTTTGAAATGTACAACAAGGGAGAATGTCGGGAGACTGGATGCTGTCTTAAGTTACTCTAACATGTGCTTACAGAATACAACGTTGTTGACTTGGTATGATAAGTTCATGACTAATACTGGTATCAAGCTATTGAACAATGCGTCTATTTTATCAATGTCGTTATTAAGGTCACAGGAAACTAAACCTTTCCATCCATGTTCTCAGGAATTGAGAGATGCTGTTGATAAGTTGGCTAAAACCTTGAAGAATGATTATGATGTTGAGTTGGCTGAGTTGGCAACTAGATTTGCACTTAGATCTTGGCTAGACAAATCTGGTAAAACTGTCTTGGGAGTTTCTACTGAAGCGGAACTGGAAGTTGCTTTGGTTGAATATAGATTGGTTCAAACGGGTGAGTGTGATGAACAAGATGAAGCTTTAGTTAAGTTTACTGAAAAGATTTTGGGTGATCATATGAATGAAACTTGGGCCAGTGGTATTGTGGGACGTTAATTATCGTTTTTATAGAGAATATAGAATATTGTAGATTTACTCTTAATAACAAAAATAGAATTGTATTTATATCACTGAAACTATAGAAACAAGACAGAACAAGGGGGAAAACTACTAAGTAAAACGGAACTAGGCTTGGAAAAATGCAAATAAATCACAAAATCATAACTTAGGATCAGCAGAATTAACAAGTTTCAAACCAGCATAGTCGATAACAATACAGTTTCTCTCAACAGACCAAGTTTGGAAAACAACTAAATTCTTACCAACCTTCCAAGATTTAACCTTCAAAGTCTCACCAGGGTAAACAACACTTGTGAAACGAACTTTAATTTCATCAAATAATCCATAGTGATCCATTAATAACTTTGCAGAAATTCCAAAGAAGCATAACCCATGTAAAATTGGTTTTGCAAACTTAGCACCTTTAGCAAAAATAGGATCAATGTGTAAAGGGTTGAAATCGCCGTTTAATCTATACAAAGAAGCTAAATCCTCGGAAGTCGTATAGGTTGCCTCAAAATCAGGTCTGGTACCTAAAGCCTTGAACGAATTTTTCAAAAATTTGTTGTTTGGTTTTTGGAATATTTCATCTTTACCCGATTTGGATTCACTGTCTCTGACAAAATAAGAGCCTTCATTATAGAATAAAACTTCGTTCGTCGCCTTATCAATAGTCTCATACCCAACAACCATCAAAGCATTCTTTTGCTTAGATAGATCTTTGCCCTTATGTAAGATTGAAATTGGGAACGATTTGGTTTCCAAAGTTGCCGAGGTTGGGATTGGGAATTTGTTGATCTTTAGATAGTGTTCACCATGTAATAACATCATAGGATTGAAGTTCTTTAACAAGTCATCAAAACCCATACCACCATCCTCTTGGTTCATGAACGGAATAACACCAAATGACGGAATAACTTGGAAATCATCATCATTTTCGTAGACGTATTTAAGTTCATTTGCTTTGGCACCAATTGAAATATTGTACAGAATAGCTTTACGATGATCAAGTTCATAAAACTCAGGTTCTTCGTCATCGTCGCCTTCTGATTTTTCTTCTTTTTCATCATTCTGATCTTCTTCTTCTTCTTCCTCGTCGTCACCACCTCCAACAGAATCCAAAATGGCCATACTTGCTTCCTGTGTGGTCTTTAAAGTTAATCCTTCACTGTAATCCACAATTTCTTTCCAATGATCTCTAATGAATTCAACTTCAATTGGGGAATCGTGAGAAACGGCACCTTTGGCACGTTGCCATCTGGTATTACCGATCCAACCTGCACCAACTTCAAATAGTTCACCAGTGATATTCAATTCATCACTAGCCATTAACACAACCATTGGAGACACTTGATCCGGAGAGAATTTGTTCAATTCCGTAGACTTAAAAATAGTCTTAGTCATCGATGTTTCAGCATGTGGAGCGTACACGTTAACTCTGATATTATTCTTTTTACCTTCAATAGCCAAGGTTCTACTGAATGATAAAACTGCAGCTTTGGCAGAAGCGTAGTTTGCTTGACCAAAGTTACCGTAAATACCAGAAGTCGAAGTTGTGTTGATAATGGCGCCGCCTCTCTTTTCAGAGAATATTGGCCAAACAAGCTTACAAAGTCTAAAAGTAGCAAGTAAATGGATTTGCTGAACTTGATCCCACTCTTGTTGGCTCATCTTTTGGAACGATCTATCTCTTAGAATACCAGCATTATTAACCAAAACATCAACAGTACCATATGCGTCTAATGCAGTCTTGATTATATCATCAGCCTGGGAATAAACATCGTGTTTGGAACCAACAGCATCACCACCGGCAGATTTGATCTCATTAACAACGGTATTAGGGTCTTTGAAGTCATTGACAACAACTTTAGCGCCATACTTTGCAAACCATAAAGCATGAGATCTACCCAATCCAGCACCAGCACCCGTAATAATTACAACCTTGTCCTTTAAGGATTTTATCTTTATGGAACCTTGTTCATTATCTGGTAAGGAAAGTGTTTTTTCTAAAATTGCATTGTAATCATTTAATTGGATTGGATATTGAACCGTTTGATCAAACTTCATAACAGTGGAAAATTTGTTCAAAATAGCTTCAGGGGTTAAGGTTTCATTTGGATTTAGATACAAACCACCACTTCTTTCCCATCTGATTTGGGCAAATAGTCCAGCGGCGACTTCGTATGTGGCGCCTGTAGATTCACATTCTTCAGATGACAAATAGAGCACCAATGGAGAAATTTTTTCTGGTAACAATCTCTCTAAAATATCAGGTGGTAAGATGGTTTCAGTCATTCTAGATTTAGCTAATGGGGCAATTGAATTAACCTTAATGTTTTTTCTATAACCTTCTTTGGCTAAAGTTTCGGCAAGACCAACCATACCTAGTTTTGCAGCGGAATAATTTGCTTGACCAAAATTACCATATAAGCCTGCAGGAGATGCGGTCATTAAAATTCTACCATAACCTTGTTGTTTGAACAATGGCCAACATAGTCTAGTCAATCTAAATGAACCATTTAAATGGACATCTAAAACGTCTTGAAATTGCTTTTCCGTCATATTTTTGAAACTCGAATCTTTCAATATACCTGCATTGTTGATTAAAATATGGCAAGTACCGAATGCATCAATAGCAGATTTGATAATTCCTTCCGGATTGGTGACAATGTTATCGTAGTTAGCGACAGCCTCACCACCATTAGCGGTAATTTCATCAACAACAAGGTCAGCAGCTTTAGTAGACGTTCCTGATCCACCTAGAGTGCCACCCAAATCATTGACAACAACTTTGGCACCTCTTGCAGCAAAATTTAAGGCATATGTTCTACCTAAACCACCACCAGAACCAGTGATGATAACAACTTTGTCTTTGAAACTTATGTTGCCCGAGTCCGAACCCATTATTTTATTTGTATTGTAATTTAACTTGATTTAATTTAAATTAATCCATAGTCTTCAGACATTTTGAAAAGAAGAAAGAAGTAATACTCAAGGAAATAACAGACAAGGGATATATATATTTATATATCGTTATGGCAAGTAGACTTGTAAATGCCATGTGATTGACTATTGGAGAGGAATTTGAAAAGGGCACCAAAAGACTCGCATGTGAAAAAGAAAGTGTGGGGTAAGGGTAAGGGTGCACAGCCTTCATCTGAACACAACTATTGTGCCATACACTTCCTGAAATATGACAAAACAAAACAAATAGATGCGACAAATGTTTTGATTCCATTTGTCTCTGGAACTGAATATATGCATGTAACCTGGTGTGAATATACACAAGTCCATAGAAGTACACAGTAGGAGAAGGAAGATAAGATCCAGAATATATCGGCGTACCCATAATATCAGATACATACTGCAAGGTTTAATCACAGCTAATCCAATAATGACGGCTCGAATATCAAAGGATAAACCTTGGTCTTCTTTACTCAACTCAATTGATCAGCAATCTTCAACTCCTACAAAAACCATTCTATTAATAGGCTCGGATCATAAGCATCAACAATCGATACTATCAGCTTTATCGCAGTCCATTACATTGAAAGCCTCTAATAATACCAATAATGCAAGTAGAAGTGCCACTGGAGGTATTATGGGGTATACATTTCTTGAAGCAAATGAAATCAATTTGAATGTCTATTCATTTCCTGACCCCAAATATACCGGGGTCAGTATCTCGAATTACGAGAAGCTGATGCTTCAATTCAGCTCACAAAGTAGTCGGAATGATACTCAAATTACTGTTGTTTATTTAGTCAACTTTTTGGATATTCTATTATGTTCAAAAAACATCAACGCGTGTACAAATGAAATAGCAGAAGCTGTGATTGACAATGTTGGAAACTGGCTAAAGCTGGTACATCGTTTGTTTACAAATGATTCATCATTAACACTATCAAAATATAAATTTAGAAAAGCAATGTATTCTTCTTTCAACAGCGGGAATATCAATCAGATAAAATCTAGAATCGACGATATTACGTTAGATAAAGGTCAGTTTGATTTACCTATCAATTCTAATTTAGTTATATCATTATATAATGTTTCGACTACAGATTATGATTTAAATACAATGAAAACTATGGATTTGATCCAACAAGTATTACGGATCGGTATCCTAAAAATGGGTGGTTCTATTTTCTGTACGTCTGATAGTTCAATAGATACAGCTCGTATCAAAACGTTTTTTAGTTTAGTTGCCTTCAATGACATATCATGCGAGAACAATGCTTTAAATGGTGCCATTTCTGTTAATGGGACAATGAAGGCCAGCGTGGAAGAGTTTGATAAATTGGTGATTCCATCTGGGTTTGATACTTGGGGAAAAATATTGACTTTGAACGAATCTGTTGATTGTAACATGGTGGATGATAAATGGATCAGTTTTGTAACTAACGATAAAGATTCATCCACTTCTTCCAGTGCTGACAACCGCCAACATTTGAAGAAGAATACCCCATCCGCCTGGACTATGTACCAGCAAAAGCTCCGAGAAATGGTGGTGCAAGGGTGAACGTTGAATGTGATTATGTCATCCGAGAAAATTCGACGGTGTGCGAACAATTTGATCCTGAAATGAAAGTGAGAGTAAGTGAGAAACAAGACCAGGATGATGAGATTGATACGGTAGTGGTGGGTATCAGTTGGAGCTGGATTAGTCCTAACTACAGCAAAGGGTGTATTCCACTAAAGTACCCCTGTGTAGGCACAATAACCTGATTAGTGCTCTTAAAACGAAATTTGTGTCTATCTATACATATATAAAGCTTGAGCTTCAAGCATCTATATATAGACCCAAAAGTTTCGGTTTGGTCAATAAACTGAAAAAATAGTCCAGTCCTCTTACAGTGTACCTGACAGTTTATGAGAACGATTAATACCATCAGATCTCAATAATTTCACTACGATAAATTGGATATTTAATCATATAACTGCACAGGCCCATATTCATTCGATTAGAAGATGGAAACGCCCTTGTTTGACGATTCCGTTCATCATAGCGTTGCCAGACTGAGTATCACTGCCGAATCGTCTTCCAATGATAGAGCCGAATTTCTAAAAACTTTTAACAGTTCAACCTCACCTGCCACAAATGATGTTTTTGAATCATCTGAATCACCCACTTCGTCCCCAAAGAAGTTGAGTTCCCCAGTGCTAACTTCTTCCTCTTCAGCATCTTCGTTAAACTCAAAGGTTGGTGCCAGTGCTAATAGCATCAATCAACATACACAACCAGAAGTGGTCAACAGCGCTCAAAAGGAATTATCAATATCTCCTCCACCGCCACCGCTTACTATGTCAGCACCTTTAACCCAATCCAAGAAACAAAAGAGAAGAAGATCTTCTGTACAACAAGGTACCCAACTTCGTAAAAAGAAGTTTTTATCGGACGATCCAGACTTCAGTTTAAACCCAGGTTACACTCGTAAACTCTCATTTTCGGATTTACGTTCTTTGATTCTTTGGACAATGTCTGATTTTGCCGAGCAGCCAAAATGGTGTACCGTTGAAAATAGAAAATCTGTTGATAAAGTTTGTGTTGTGTTCGTTCCTGGTTTAACTTCTGAAGAATTTGGTTCAAATTCATTCGAAAAATGTATAAAACCACAATCCACATCAAAGACAGTTTCTGAGTTGTCCTTCATTTCTGAGAAATTCCCATACGTTATTCCATTGATTTCACCAGGTAGTAAAAAAGCTGTTTATTCGAGTTATCAAACATTAACATCAATTGCTTTGAGTAAAAAAGAAAAGAAGAAAAGATTAAGGGAAAGCGAAGAACAAAAGGTCGTCATACAGGATCTGTATTTAACTCTGGATGATTTCCAAAATAATAACTATCCTATTCACGCTGATGTTCCTGGTGTCACTGAAGCCATGTTGGAAAAGACAAAGGATTATAAGGATACGGTTCGTTTTGAGCATGATGGATCACATACATTTGCATTGGATTGTGAAATGTGTATTGCTACATCAGGCACAGTGTTAACAAGAGTTTCTGTCACAGATTTCAACGGCAACGTTATCCTTGATGAATTAGTTAAACCACAAGATGAGATCACTGATTATGTCACTAGATACTCTGGAATAACGGAAGAGAAATTAAATGGTGTAACGACTACTTTACAAGACATTCAAGAATTACTTTTGAGAACAATTAGTTCTGATGATGTTTTGATTGGTCATTCCTTAGAGTCAGATTTAAATGTTCTAAAAATACGTCATCCAAAAATTGTGGACACGGCACTGTGTTTTGATCACCCTAGGGGTCCGCCTGCTAAACCATCATTGAAGTCACTAATGGAATTACACCTAAATAAGATTATTCAAGACAAAGAAACTGGTCATGAATCAATTGAAGATTGTATGAGTTGTATGGAGTTAGTCAAATTAAAGATTCAACATGGTTTATTGTTTGGTAAGGTATTAGAAGAAGAGTCTATATTCAGAAGAATTGGACAGGTTAATAAAATGAAGTTAATTAATGGTGCTAAGAAACCGAAGAGCTCAATCTGTATTGATTACTCGCCTTCAAGGCGCTCCAAAACTGATGAATTTAGAATACAATGTACTAATGATGATGAAGTTGTTGAAAACTATAAAAATACAGCCGATGGCCATGATTTCATAATGTTAAAATTAAGAGAATTGGAATTCGTTAAAGGGTTTTCAGTCAGTAATCAACCGACCAGCACACTTCCAACATCAACAACAGAGGCATTCAGGAAATTGAATAATAGACTTGAGGAAATTTATAATTCTTTATCGGATAATTCGTTGATGATTCTCTGTTCAGGAAACGGAGATTGTCGTAAAATGCTCGAACTTCAAAAAATACAAAAGGCATACCAATACGAATTCCAAAAAGATGGTAATAAAAAAGGCGTTGAAGATTGGACCTTTGAAAGTGTTGAAGAGTTGGCAAGAGCCGTTAATACAGCTAGAGATACTTTATGTTTGATTAGTTTGAAAAAAATGAGTGGCAATAATGAAGCTGTTATTGAAGAGTGACTGTGGCATTTTTTTTATTGTATGACTTATGTGTGTAACCGTACAACACCTTGTTAATAGAATTTGATTTTGCTTGTTATGTGATCGTAGAAATACCGTTGTAAGAAGAGTTCGTGTGTTTTAAAAAAATAGGGAACACATCACTTTTGGATAAACAAATAGGCATTCACCGGCTGCCTGGTAAGTCTCTAACTCTTGTCAAATGAGTCGTGTTAAATTATTTACATTTCATGTAAATATGTTGAAAGTAAGGGTGTAAAATAAGTATGGAGTACTTATCCTCCCTTTTGATATCTTTTTTTGCCTGTTTCGAATCTCTTTGACCTGAAAACTTGAAAACGATTACGCCATTCACTATGCCATCACTCTTTAAAGTATCCGTCCTATGGAGTCCACTTTAATCTTATTCGAAAGTATGGCTTGGGATGACACTGTTCGTTTCTTGGTATAAGGAGATCTAACCTTGTATTTCTTCTTTATATATCCTCCTGAAATAACAGTTGATAATCTATTCGATGATCTTTCTATCTAATTGATAGGAAAGGAATCTAAATAAAAATAAGGAAACACATAAGTATTCATAACAATTCAAAATAGGAGTAATCAAAAGGAAAATGTCCAAAAGAGGGAAGATCAAAAGAGGAATAAACGAAAGATGGGGTGGCAAAAAGGGGAATAAACAGAAGGAGGAGTAGTAAAAAAAAGGAGTAAAGGAGACTGGGAAATAGGGAGCATGAAATAGGACTACTACCTTATAGTTTTTGTGAAGATTCAACAGTAATTTAAAACTGTACAAAAGAAATTGAGATAAAATTGGTACTTTATCTGATAAGACTCCAAGTTTTCAAGCTTTTACTAAGATCTGCTGTAATTTCCTTTTAGATAAATCAATTATTAAAATACATGCTTTCTCTCAAAAATAAAACTAAATGGATTTTGAAAGTTTATTTAACTGTATCACCGTGGCTAAATTAAAGATTAAAAAAGCTTTACCCAGATTTGAATAGTTGACTTTAGCCAACTGGGTAAAAGTAAAATTGCAGATAACCTGAATATCATTTAATCGTGTTTAATTGAACATTATCTCACATTTTTCTATTTGGAAGAAATACCAGACTGGAACTTATAAGAGTCACAGTTGGCTTTCACTGGCCGATAATAAAGTGTTTCGTAAATTACTGTTTGTTCTTTTTCTTAATTTCTCTACTACGGCTTTCATTATGGGCATCACTTTGGTAGAATTCTAATATACGGGGCAGGAAAAAAGCAATAAATGTAATGCATATCCCGGATTATTCAACTGAACATCTGTGTTTCTAAATTTGAAATATTCCCTCCACAATCTGAACTTAAAGCTTTCATTATTCTCCGCAGTTCATACCTGAAGACCCATGAGTTCACAGATACCTGAATATCCATATATGTGATGATACGTGACTAATCATAGGTTGATTTGAAGTTAATGTGTACATCAGAAGGAGGGGCGATAAACGAGCGGAACAGATCGGAGATCGGCGTCTGATCAGGCTGGGTCTCCCGGAGAGTTATTTGGGTCAGCTTTAGGTCAGGAAACAAGTTATGCTTGATTTATGTTCAACAATAAAAAATAAATACGTTGAAACAAAAGTGGAGAGTAATAAGCCCCGAGATTTTTCTCTCTGAATCTAATTCTCGATCGACAGAATCCAGCTGCCATATGATCTAAAAATGTTCCGTTTCCTATCTAAGGTAGTGGTAATTCAGTATCAGTAGATCATCATAGATATTACAAAAGCTAGAAACTTCCAAGTGTTATTATGAGATAGAAAGAATAGATAACACAAGAGCCCCCAAAACATCATTGTGCGAATAAAAGGAAAGACAGATGACAACTTGATGTTATGCTATAGCTAGAAAGACGATTTCCTTGAATGTGTACGTATGCACGCTATGATGTTTCAAACTCTAAGTTTCAAGCCCTGAATATACAGCAAAAATGCCTGCTGCAAAACTAAAAAAATATAGGGAAATCTTTCAACTATAATGGAGTAGATCCAGATTTTACTCAAACAACGCCGTAGTCGACTAAAAAAGACATCGCAACTGCGGGGAGCTTATCAGTAGGATATCTAATTGACGAGACAAATTGATATTCACACCGACGTATACAAAGTTTCAGAATAAGCTGGCGGAACTAGGAAAAACAGTTATTTATAGTAGAATACTTTGAGACAGATTGTCGGCTATTCGGTTGTTTTCCACCTCTGCTAACGGCAATAACCATCTCCTTTGAAGTGCTTGGCTATGATTTGGATAAGAGAATATTCTTGGACATGGTTTCAGATATGCACTCTGTTGTAGGCTTATATATTCGTCATATGATTTAAATTGTTTATATGAGATTTCAAATTAACCATCAGCATTGGTCAATGACAAATGCTCGGCACGAGAAACTGTGGGTTTAGAGAGACAATTCTGTTGGTGTGAGTATTGAATCGAATCAATCTCCATTTGACGTAATTGAAATTCTGGTGTTTTTTTTCTGTCCTACATATGGGGGTGCAACTACCAAGCAATCAGCGTTAGTTTTGTTTGGCGTATATGCATGCCCAGAGTTTTATTTTTCCTTGGTAGGAAATACCGAAATCCGGGTTTATAAACTTTGGGGTATGATAGACCGGCTCAGTTAATTTTAATTAGAAATCGTTTTTACTGTTCACATTCAAAAACCAGGCCTTGAGATATTAGTCAGAAGACTAGAATGATTACAGCTAAGAGGAGGAACCATATATATACAAAAATATATACTATACACGAAACCATATTAAACTATAAATTATATGCGCTAACTCTATCCATGAAATTCTAAAGAGTGGGGGGCCATGATAATGAAATTCCCTCGAAGACTGGATTCTTAAATGGCTACTTAGACCGCCTTTTGCTGTATATGGGCAACTTGTTTTGTTGTCTTTTGAAACTAAAAGTGTACCCCAGCTTCTAAACTTTGTAAGTCTTTTCTTCAATTTCACCAGCTTGATAGCTATTGCTGTTATCTTGGGAACGATCCATTCACCGTGCATTGCAGTACTCGGGTCATCACTGCCGGGGAATTTCCCAAGAGGGAAATGGCTTGCGAGACCCTATGTTCTATTTGATCAACAGCCCCTCCCCTTTGTACCAACATAATCGCCGTTTCAGCAACAAGAAAGTCTAATATATATATATATCCGCTAGATATAGAGATACAGAACCCAATGTGGATTTTGTTCAATATGGGCTTCAAAGATACACTGGGGAGAACTATAGTATTCTTTGTGGGGAGAAAGTACAAGCTCTTAGCAAAGGCTCTTCATCCAGTTTTCACAAATGAGGAGAAACTATTAGCCCTTGATTATTCTGCATGATGAATAAACCTTTCATTTAGCTTTCCTGCACCTGGTTTAAATTTAAGTCCTTTGTTTATCTCTTGTTTTCTCCACTTCTATGTAATCATGACACCCCATTCAACCCGCAATACTACGAATCTGAAAGCCATTCTAACAACAACATTGAATGAAGTGTAAAATACACATATAAGCTTGTGATTCAAGGACTCGAGAGATCGAGTTTTGGAACAAGAACACCATTTCCAAAGAGGCTGATGCTCCAAATGGTAGCCTGACATCTTCTTCCCGCTACCACGGAGCGTATGGACTTTCAACCAGCTGTTATACCTGCTTAAATCATTATTTTTGTCCCTCTCAATGGAACATTTAAAATATAGTCAAACTTTGCGTCTGCTCCCAAGAACTTTAATTTCTTGAGCAAATTAGCAGAGGAACCCCACGTCAAACAAAGTACTTTTTGAGAATAAAAGGAAAAATTAGTAAACATTGAACCAGAAAACACAAACCAAAAGTGTTATAGGTTGTTTTTTCAAGCCGTGTATAGCATATGCAAAATTATCTGTTTACCTCATCGGCCCATACTGGATTTCCCAAGGAATATATCCCTGTTCCTATTTCATTTTTCACTGGCAATAAGGTTTAGACATGACATTTTTCAGATGAGTAATTTGCTATTCCAAATATCCCACGCTCTGGCTGAGACAGCAAAATCATGTTTTCTCCATTGTATCCTCCCGGCATAGCTATTGTGTTTCTTGCCTTCACCCCAGACCCACCTTACTTGTTATCAATTTTCGTATACCCGGACTTTGAGGTCCCCCTAATTAAGCTTATTGAGAGTGCAGCTCGCTTGCTTTATAGATGTGTTTAGTAACAATCCTCCCTAAGCTGATGTTCGAACGGTATATGCTTCAAGCTTCTAAAAATATCCACCACTCACTAGGTATAATAAAAAAGGAGCCCTATTGTTTGGAGATATCTTCGGTAA
Organism: Ogataea degrootiae; assembly: GCA_019232045.1. Classification (NCBI taxonomy): domain Eukaryota; kingdom Fungi; phylum Ascomycota; class Pichiomycetes; order Pichiales; family Pichiaceae; genus Ogataea; species Ogataea degrootiae. Next base: position 25,979 of record JAHDIT010000013.1, read on the forward strand.
CAACTCTTTTCGAGTTTAGTTCTTAATTTGAAACCAAATATCTGTTCCCCACTTATTACCTATATAAATAGATGTAATGTTCCCAGGTTTCTCCTTTTACTTTTCATAGCCCTAGAAGAAGTTTAAGTGTAGGGTTATGAGCTATTATATATCATATATTGTATTATCATAGTTATAAGAATGAGTGACAGAGACTCCATTTCCATTACTAAAGAAGAATCTCTCTTAGAGTCTTTTCATCAACATGAAGGGGGTCTTTCAAAGCCAAACTTTTCCTCAAAGTCAATAAAACATTATTTTAAAACTAGAGTGACAGAATTGTTTCCATCAAGGGAGCATATTAAACAAAATAGGCATTTATTGAACCCAATTCCAGGCTTAAAATTAATCAGCAGTGCTCAGTGGCTACTTATTGCGGTTTCATTCTTTGCTTGGGCCTGGGATGCTTTTGGCTTCTTTGCTATCTCCTTAAATGTTTCTAGAGTAGCAGAAGATTTCGACAAATCGGTCAAAGATATTACTTGGGGTATTACTTTGGTTCTTATGTTGAGATCTGTTGGTTCATTCATTTTTGGTTATCTTGGTGATAGATACGGTAGAAAATGGCCCTTAGTGCTCAACTTGTCATTGATGTGCGTTTTAGAAATCGGTTCCGGTTTTATAAAGAATTACCAACAATTTTTGTTAGTTAGAGCTTTATATGGTATCTTATTAGGTGGTCTTTTTGGCTCTGCCGCCGCTACCTGTTTGGACGATTGTCCAGTTGAGGCAAGAGGCTTCGTTTCTGGGCTCTTTCAGCAAGGCTACCCCTTTGGTTACTTGATGGCTGTTGTTTTCACTAGAGCTATTGCTGACAACACATCCAAGACTTGGAGAGCCTTATTCTGGTTTGGTGCTGGTGCTGGATTTCTAATTATCTGTTCAAGAATATATTTACCGGAGACCCAGGCTTTCCAAAGACAAAAAGAAATTGAAAGATACAATATTGAACATGGTATTTACCAAAAATCTTTCAAAGAAAAGGCTATCAGTTCACTAAAGATTTACTGGCTAATCATCGTCTACTTAATCCTGTTGATGGCCGGCTTTAGCTTCATGTCTCATGGTTCCCAAGATTTATACCCAACTCTACTAACTAAGCAATACAACTTCTCAAGTAATAGTTCTGCTGTTACCAACTGTGTTGCTAACATTGGTGCTATTGTTGGTGGTATTATAATTGGCCATTTGTCCAACTTCATTGGTAGAAGACTTTCTATTATGATCTGCTGTGTCTGTGGTGGCGCCTTAATTTACCCATGGGCTTTTGTTAACGGTAGCGGTATTAACGCAGGTGTATTCTTCTTACAATTCTTCGTTCAAGGTGCTTTGGGTGTGATTCCAATTCATTTATCCGAATTAGCTCCACCAGATTTTAGATCCTTCGTTGTCGGTTCTGCTTATCAATTAGGTAATTTGGCTTCATCTGCTTCATCTACCATCGAAACCACCATTGGTGAATCATTCCCAATTGAAGGCAGAGAGGACATCTACGACTATGCGAAGGTTATGGCAATTTTTGTTGGTTGTGTCTTTGGTTACATTTTATTGATTTCCTTGGTTGGCCCAGAAAACAGAATGGGTTCATTCACAAGTGAGGACGCCAACGAAGAAGTTGCTCAATACGAACAGGCTAAATATGACGAAGAGCACAAGATTAAGAGCCAAGCCACACGCATTGAAGGTACAGGTACCTTTGATAACTCTGTCTCTAAATAAGCTTCTATTTTAACATTCCTACCGTTTGTTTTTGAATTTTAACTTAACTTTTATCCATACTGTCAATTAAATGTGAAACATCAAAAGTGTAAACAGCGAATGAGAAATAAGAAGTATCTTGTTAAATTCCTGTTACTTGCTTATTCATAACGATAGAATAAAAGGAAAAAGCGTAAGCGTTCGGTCCACCTGATATTTTATCGTTGTTAGGCATTTTCCTATATACATAGCGTACCATGAGTACACATTTATTTTATTATTAATTTTTATTAAGTGCATTTTTTGAAAGTCTTCCCAATAACTATCAATTCTTTTCCAAGACTTGTCATATCCCCAAAAATCCGAGTCATCTCCATCAATTAAAGAATAAAAGGTATTCTCCTTTTTTCCTGCTTCCTATTTTAGCGCCTCTCTTTCTTCTCCTTTCAACTGTTCCGCCCTTTCTCTATTCCCCTTTTGACTTCGTCTTCTTGTGGTCATTCTCTTTTTAGCTATGCCTCCTTTTGAACGGTAAATATTTGTGTATTTCCTTATTTCAATTTAGATCTTCTTTCTACCGATTAGATAGAAGGTTCATCAAGTAAAATATTAACTTTAAACCTCACCGGTTTTAAATAACTATCAAACCTTCATATCGATGTAAGGATCCAGGATCTCTAAATTTGAACCACACAAATTAGCTATCCTTTGTCTTATTGCTTAGGGCTTGTGTAGCAAAAGTTTTACCCTGCCTTCGTCACTTTCCTATTGTTCATTGTTAAGGAAAACTTTTATCCTTATTTGACTGTTCTATTGTTCTCTCAACAATCATCTTATCATTTTCGTATACTTATCTTTTATTTTATTGTACCTTGAGGTCTTTTCAACTCCTGTGATATCACTCTATATAAAATTGATTTTCCAATTATTTCTAAGTAGCTTACACTATTTTATAGTCCTTAGTTCTTTTTTGGAAGCAATCAATATAATTCGAGTTAATTATTTTTCGGGTTCAATAAGTTCATATTAGGCTTAAATAAGTTCCAAATCACTCTCTTTCGAAAAAAAAGCTTTCGTGGCCCAGCTGGTTAAGGCGTCAGTCTCATAATCTGAAGATCGCGTGTTCGAATCTCGCCGAGAGCAGCTACTTTTTTGCAGGGTTTGAGTTAATCGTTAACCACAGTATTTTCTTAAATACCCTTCCTGAGCCATGTGCTGATTTTTGTTTCACTTGGTAAGGTATGATTATACGAACCAGTAATATATAACCACAACAGTGAACAACAATGCTGTGTTCCCCAGATACAAGAACCTCAAACTTAGTCTTCTCTATTGTGCAATGCTCGAGAGTAGTGTGTGTAAACAAAGAGACGCGTCGTGGAAGAAAAGGAAAGAAAGCTAAACTAACTGAGTTTTGTTTTTGTTTCAAAATACATCGATCTCGAGAAGGCCTATATAGATGATTGATTTTAGACACTGACCTGCCATCTTGTTTGATATAGATTATACATATCACCAATATAGTCTCTGACATATTAATAACCCACAACTTCAAAGTCTCTCAATAGATCGATAATGGGACTTCCGAAAGTCAGAGGCAGACTAGAAGATGATCCATTCATTGGCTCAAGCACTGAATTACCAACCAAAAGGCTGGTTCTACATTTGCCACCTAGTTTCACCAAGAAAGGGATAAATAACCCGGATACATCAAATATTGAAAAGGCTATTAAAAGCTCCAAACCTCAACGGGCTTCAACCACGGTAATGAACCCTGATCAAGCCCAACCATCACCTCAAGATAATCAGAAGATGGAAGCTGAAGACCAAATCTCCGTTAAAGCGTTAGAACCTTCTGCACAAACACTATTACCCCCGCCTTCAGACTCACAAAGAAAGCCAAGAAAGAGAAAAAGTAAAGAATTTGAGGAATCTTGTTATCAAAGTGATCCAGTTGCATTGTCATCCGATGAAATGGAGAAAGAAAATCAAGAGAATGGACAAACAGATAGGCGCCAATCAGGTAGCCAACAATTCTCATCGCAACATCCTAATAATATTGAAGTTAGTGATTCTGACGAGGTGGAAGTATCAGATAAATTTCCTTCCAACGAACAACCGCAACTGCAACAAGATGAACAAGAGAAAAACCTCAGAGAAAATACATCAAAAAGAAAGATAAAACAAACCGAGCCTGAATTAGAAAGTGAAACCGAACAAAAGACGAATATGACTAATGCCCAAATAATTGCAGAAGAATATACAAAATCACAAAAGAATTCAATATCTGATGAAAACAAGAAAGAAATCTCATTATTACTCAGATCGTTCCCAGGTTTATCGGCCAAGTATAAAATTATGGATAAGATTGGTGAAGGTACATTTTCCACTGTTTACAAAGCTATTGATCTGCTGAATCTATCAAAAACACATACTGGACAGACGGTGTGGGCATCTCCACCTATTAAAAGAAAACAATCTTCAAAGAATAATTCTGTAAGCTCACGTTCTAACAGTGGACTAAACGTTCCAACGGTGGCATTGAAAAGAATTTACGTTACATCTTCCCCTCAAAGAATCTACAACGAATTACAACTGTTACATTCATTAGTTGGTTGCCCGAACGTTGCTCCATTGATCGATGCCGTTAGACATGAAGATCAAGTCATTGCAGTTCTTCCATTTTACAAACATTCAGATTTCCGTGATTTTTATCGAGATTTACCACTTTCAGGCATCAAAATATACATGTATGAATTATTCACAGCGCTAAGCTTCATTCATGAGAAAAAAATCCTTCATAGGGATATCAAGCCAACGAATTTCCTTTATAATCCATTTACAAGAAGGGGAGTGTTGGTTGATTTTGGGCTAGCTGAACGAGAGGCTGAACGAGACCATAATGCATGCCCTTGTGTACAAGGTGGTTTCACAGCTGACCAGATTGCACCTGCCAATGCCTTTCCTTCAAAAGGGTACTTGAAGGACGATCAAAGACCAGGTAGAAGAGCCAATAGGGCTGGAACAAGAGGGTTTAGAGCTCCTGAGGTGTTGTTACAATGTTCGAATCAAACGACTAAAGTTGATACATGGTCAGCTGGTGTGATGCTGTTAACGTTGCTTTCTAGACGATTCCCATTTTTTAACTCTACTGATGATGTTAATGCATTAATCGAAATCACCAGTATTTTTGGAATTTCGGAAATGAGGAAAGTTGCGCAGTTGCATGGATTAGCTTTAGATTCTAATTTACCGAAATTGGAATCGAGTAGATCATTAGGTGGATTACTGTACTCGTCCATCTTTTTGGAAGCCAAAGAAGGCGACACACTGGCTGACGATTCACCTGCTTGGGAGATCCTATTTGCCTTTGACAAAAGGGGTAGAATTGAAAACAGCAAGTTAGGCGCACAGTACAAAGAAGCCATGGATTTACTAGAGATGTGTTTGAAGTTAGATAGCAGGGTCAGAGCAAGTGCTGATGACGCTTTAAAGATGAAGTTTTTCGATGGTTTGAGATGCGACAAGATTGATGAAGAAGACGGTGATGATATAATATTAGATTAAGTTATTTATTCCAATGAATAATACCCCTTTTTGCATTATGAATTTCCTATAGAGAAAACTAATTGTTTTATGGCAAATTAAATGATAAGTTAGAAAAGGAAAATAGTAAAGTCATAAATTTATTAAAGAACCAAATTAGCATTAATGATATTTTGAGAGAAGTAACAACGTAACAAAAAGGACAAAACTAGTGGAAATACAAAGAGGAACTAGAAAACCGAAAAAAATCAGTGAAGTAAATCAGATAAGGGAAAAAAACAGAAAAAGTCGAAAAAGGGGGAAAAGAAAAGTGTGCACACATTAGTAATATATATATAAGCATAAGCGTCCAACTTCAAAAATGAAGAAATAAATAAAACTGTTTATTTAGCTTCATCTTTAGATTCAACAGCAGCAGCTTTCTTAGCATAGTTTTTATCGGCATCACCGTCACCTAGCTCAATTCTAGCATCGATAATCTTTGATAATTCTTCAGAGGTTTTTAAAGGACCGTAAGTTCTCAATTCCTTATACTTCAAATTGAATTCTTGATCGTCAACATCAGCATTCAATTTATGGAAGAAAGATTCTTGTAAAGACAAATATTCAGGAGATAACAAAAACTTGTGTTGTTTATCGTTAATAACTGTCTTCTTGTTGGTCAATGGTGTCGCATAGCCTTCACCAGGACCTAATTCAGCGCCCATGACTCTTAATTTTTCCAATAATCCAGATTGATGAGCTTTCAAAACCCCGCCAGCTTCTTTAATCTTCACTTCTCTATAATACTGCTTGAAGCTCATACTGGTACTTTTCTTACCACTAGTCCAACCGACTCTCATCAAATCTTCCCTTTCGATTTCTGGTGGTTTACTGGTAAAAGAATATGGATTGGCCATACCTATATACAAAGCCAAATAAAGTAGGCCGACTTTGAAAACGTGGAAGGTGAAAAAGACACATTGACCAACAACAGAGGTCTCAGAAAACATATCATCATAAATGTCTTTTGCTAATTCAGGATAGCCAGCGTAATCAATAGCCCAACATGCAGCTTTGGTACCCCAATTAGTTAAACAAATACCTGGAGTTGGAGAGATGAAATCTGGCAAATCTGTGTATAACCAGGTTAATAAGAATGCAATCAACGAGTATTTGAAGAAACTTCTTTCTTCGAAAACAGGTAAGATCAATTGGCCCGGCCAAACTTTAGTGGAAACGACATCGGTGTTTGAAACAGCTTTAGTGAATTTCTTAGCGTCAGCTTTCTCACCGAATAATAAACCGCCTTCTCTAGTTAAAAAACCTGGGGCAGTTGAGATTCTGAAAGATTTTGGAACTCTTTCATGAAACATATTCGGAGCCATATTTAAAGGCAAAGTTGTGAAAATATCGATCAAATCACCAAAAGTTTTATCAGCTGAGATTTGGAAACAATAGTCTTTTTCATCATCTTCGTTCATTCTTATGTAAACGTCCAAGACTGGGACTTTTTCGTTCTTTTCTTCAGACATTGCTCGTGTATTAGCTGGATTAATTATTATGTATATATATATATTGAAACGTGTTCAATCGGATCAAGTTGATAAATTTGAAAAAAAATGTGTGCAGAGGAAAAATGATTTGGTACGAAAAAAAGTGACCTAGCTATTAGTTTATGATAGTGGATGATGTTTTAATTTAACGGACAAACTTTTTAGAAAACAATAGGAACAGAAGGTGCAATTATATACAATTATATACAATTGGATTGGATTAGATTGGATTGAGTTGAAGTAAATCAAATCAAAGAAAAGAAGTTATACAAAATCAAATAATATGTGGGGGAAATGTGCTGGTCTTATACAATTTTTTTTGGTTGTTTGATCATGGGAAATTAATTTGATAGTTCGACGAACGAGATTTGTGTTACGTGTGTCTGCGGATTGCTTGGCTGGTGGCAGATGGCCTGGGGTGCAGATAGAACACTTGATATGTGTGTGGTGTATACTATAGTATTGTATGTGTATATGCATATATAAATATATATAAATAGGTTGGAGTATGGGTGGTATATATACACTCATACAGGTGTATTTAGATAGAGATATATACAAACGGTTCGTCGAGTGAGTTTATGGGGCAACACTCGGGGAAAAACTGATGATCGGACATCGATTGCGGAGTATTCTGGGGTTATGTCTGTTTATGGTAGTGGTGCAATTCAACTAACACAATGTGAGGCGGAGGATTGATTAGCTGGTTATTCTACTATAAAATTAAAATAGTAAAGTACAATTTCTATTTCACCTCTGTTTGGGAAGTGTTGGAGTAAGATCATAGATTGCCAGTTGAGCTGAATCAAAGGTTTCCGTTGCTGGTAGTGATTAGATTCCTAGTTAAGGAAGCAAATCAATGCAACACCTTTTTAGTGGCAAATTGCAAGCTGGCCATCGAACGAAGTGGGGTTAAATAGTCTGTACTGTTGCGGTGTAAGGGTGGAGATGGCATAACCCATGCATGTACACAACACTCCTATATTATCGCTTATTATGCCAAATAAGATTATACGAAGTATCATCCAAATGTATGCACAAAGCACTGGATTTGGAGAGTCAACTCTTTAAATACCTTTATTTGAGACGTCCGGTTTATACGAGTAATAAGAATCAAGATTCAAGCGAACAGAGAGAAAATGCCTTATACTATATCTAAACACATTAGAAGCTTGTTAGATTGGCGAGTCAAAACGAACTACAGATTAAGCACTATGTTCGGTCATTTTGAGAATAGATATTGGGGTAGCGAGAATTTAGATCTTAGAATGACACACCCGTGGATCCACATGTACTTCAATGTATGATAGGTTTGCATTAAGTACAACTCGTAGGTAGTTTAATAAAAACGTTACTATAGATACAGCCAACTAAATCGAGTAAGAAAACGTATTTTTTGAATTAAAAAGATTAACCGTTATTAAATTATATTAATTACATATATTAAAACTAATTTATAATCCCAAAAAATGTATCAAAAGCTAAAATGTAAAAATTACATTTAGTTTTGGACAGCAGATAAGATATCAGAATCACCAGCATCTAAGATAGCAAGGGTACCAACTCTGAATAATTTACCACAAGAGGTACCTAATTCATTGTTACCACCTTGGAAGTAGTAGATAGCAGTCTTTGATAACATAGCGTAATATTCTAATTCAGACTTTCTTAAAACTGGTGTGTTACCAGCAATAATGATCAACTTAGCCTTACCTTGTCTTAATGATTTAACAACGGACTTGTAACCTAAGGTGTACTTACCGGACTTGATAGCTAAGGTTAACTTAGCGTTCATGTTGTCTGAGGACTTCTTGATCTTTGGTGCCTGTAATAAGAATTAGAATTTTTCTTTCTTCAGTTAGTAAGATTTTTTCATTATTTTGAGAAATGTGTGAACAGTCTAGTATCAAAGGATAATGTATGGGCAGAATGCAAAAAAAGGAAAATTAATGTGACCGATTGGAATCATCTGAATCTTTATAAAGGTGGGCCTTGTCTATCGGTCTTCATAAAGTGTTTGAAAAATTCATTCATCGGACAGACGTGCTGACAAAAACTTTCCATTTCTCTCATTAGAACTTTCTGGTTTTCCAACCCTTGATACTGCTGAGTTTTAGACACAAATTATACTGACCATCTCTGTGTATTATTAATTGATTAATTGTATTATTCACTCCGGTCTTGTCGAATATGATACTGTGAAGAAAGGGGAACAGAAGAAAAGAGGTCGAGATAAAGGACTGGTAATGAAGAAAAAATTGAAAAATTTAAACAGAGTATACTAATGGTAAGAAAAGGGGTCTGAGATATGGAGGTGCGAGGTGTCTGTAGAATTCAAGATGGGAAGAAAAGACAGTCACAGCAAACTTCCGAATGCGGCATGCGGGAAAAACTTTTCAGCGGTAAAAGTTGAAATCCTCGCGGTGGAGAATCCTGTTTTTTTTGCGCGAGAGGCAGCGGGCTTGTGTGTGTTGAGGGTGTGTGTCTCTTCTGTCAATTGGTGGTTCCTCTACTCTACTCTCCAGATTCAACATCTCATTAAAAACACTTATTAGTCTTCGACATATCCATACTATACTTCAAGATTTGAACAAAAGGTCTTACAGTTCTACTTTAATTCAAGAAATTTTAATTTAACAACACATATTACAATGAAGGTTGAAGTTGATTCATTTTCTGGTTCCAAAATCTACCCAGGTAGAGGTACCTTATTCGTCAGAGGTGACTCCAAGATTTTCAGATTCCAAAACTCAAAGTCTGCATCATTATTCCACCAAAGAAAGAACCCAAGAAGAATCGCTTGGACTGTTTTATTCAGAAGACACCACAAGAAGGGTATCACTGAAGAAGTTGCCAAGAAGAGATCCAGAAAGGCTGTCAAGCACCAAAGAGCTATCGTTGGTGCTTCTTTAGATTTAATTAAAGAAAGACGTTCATTAAAGCCAGAACAAAGAAAGGCTAACAGAGAACAAACTGCTGCTAAAGACAAGGAAAGAAAGAAGGCTGAAAAGGACAGAAAGAAGTCTGAAAAGGCTAAACAAGTTGCTGCTTCAGGTTCAAAGGTTTCCAAACAACAAGCTAAGGGTGCATTCCAAAAGGTTCACGCTACTTCACGTTAAGAATGTTTTAATTGAATTTTTATATTATTATTGAATTGTTGAATTTATTAATCAAGTCTAAAGTATAAATTAAAAATTAGAAATCAATTGAGAAAGGCTTTTTGTCTTTTTTTACGAAGAAATGTTTTTTTTTACAATTCAAAAGGATCAACTGTTTTTACGTCCATTAGAATTACAAGATTTGTGGTTTTTAATTATTTATTTCTAGTTTATTTATTACCTGGAGTTCCTGTAAAGGAAGAGAATGCATACCAAAAGATCTTTTTCAATTTTCTTTTAAACTTTTGTTTTATGTCTTGAGTTGATTTTTCTTACTTTTCTATAATAATAAATTTAGTTTAACAAGAGTTTTTTTAATATCAATTTTATATGAGGTTTTCGTGTTTAGTTTTTTTTATATTTTTAATTTAAGAAAGATTATATTAATAAGTTTTTACGGAGATTGATCGGTTATAAAAGAAAAAGATTGTTATCATACTGTGTATACCTATATTATTATACATATCTCTATATAAATCCAAAAAATTATCATAACTCTGATTTGAATAACTTTTTGCATTTGTGTGTGTGTAGGTATTCAAGTAGGTAAGTATACTAGCCTCCCTTTTTTCACCAATATTAGCTCTCTAGTAAAGACTTCATCCTAATTCGCCCAATTTCAATCATTAACTTTATGCCTAGCGATAAACCTTGAGAAAGTTCCATTTTCATAACGTTCGTTCAATTCTTCAATAGAAACGTTTTTAGTCTCTGGAACAAGAAAAACAACAAAAATAGAACCAAGTAAAATAAATCCAACGAAAACAAAACCTAAACTGAAACCCATCAATTGACTTAGTGCTGGGATAGTTAGAGAAACTATAAAAGTTGCTAACCAGCTTATACAACCACAGATTGACATTGCCTTAACTTTAATTGATGAAGGATACAATTCAGAGACAATTACTCCTGATAAAGGACCCCATGACATTGAAAATGTCGCGATGAATCCACATGAGGAAATTATCATGATGTAACTGTAAAACAATGAGTTGCCATTAACTGAAGAGATTAAACCCACTGAACTGAAAATTATCATAAACAAAGATAAAAACATAGAACCAAATAATAGCAGTGTTGTTCTTTGTAATGAATTTATAACCTTAATTGAAAAGCATGAAAAGACTAAATTTATAACACTGAAAAATATTGGAACGTAGTAAATGTTGGCAATTCCAACTGAATTGAAAATAGTTGTACCAAAAAAGAAAAAATAATTTATGCCAGTTAATTGTTGGAAACATAACAATCCAATACCGGTTAATGTTCTTAAGAGATATTTAGGCTGGCCTTTTCTGATTGATTTTTCGAATTTTGCATTATCATCATAACCATCATTGCCAATCCCATTTTCATAATCGTCTTGTAACGGAGGTCTAGCTTGATCAAAAATGATTTGAACGATTCTCAAAATATTAGGATCGTTGAACTGCAATGATCGCGCCCTTGCAATTGCGTCCCTTGATTTTTCAATTGAGTTCAAACTATGGCAGTACCAGTATGGAGATTCAGGAACGAACCAAATTGTAATCCCACACAGAATTGAAATTATAATACCAACGACCAACGGGAGCATATACTGTAACACATCCGTATTTCCCCAAGTGCTATTCGAAGCATATAGAACAAGAGAACCCAATAGAATACCAGCAGTGATAAGAAGCTGGAATATTGAAATCAACCCACCTCTCATTTTAAGCGGCGCCAATTCACTAATCAACATTGGACAACTAACTGTCACAATACCATTTGTAATACCGTTCAAAACCCTACCGAGCAGGACAAAGTACCATCTATCCGACATCAGAATGATAATATTTCCAAGAGCATAAATCGAAGCTGATGTGAATATCGTACCTCTTAGTCCACTCGGTGGGATAATAACCATACTGAGCAAACCACCAATAAACCCTCCTATACTACTGGAACCAATTAAAATACCTTTCGTAAGGTTGTTGAAACTTTTAACTGAATTGATCTCATTATCTCCAAATCTGTTTTGGAAAGCAGGCATATCAATTAATCCACCCAATGTACCGATATCATAACCAAATATCAAACCTCCTAGTGAGATGATCACGGAGTATACTGCAATTGGAAACGCTGAACCTAAGGGATCATTATCAAAGATAAATTCTTGCTCATTTGGATTACCCAGTGGAATTTCCGTCGCTGGTGGAGAATTGCCTGATGCTCCGATTTGTTGGAGAGTTTTTAGAGGGATGTTTGCAGAGATTGGTGTTGACCACCAATTTGGGTCTGTTGTATCAACTACTTGAGACCCCCTTGTTGTTTTTGCTTGGCTTGTTCTGTCAATCATTACTTGGAAGAGGTGAATGCGAGGTTCTGCTTCTTAACTTCAAGATTGACTTATTGATTATTTATCTGCCGATATATATATATATATACTTATATTGATCGAATAATCTATTTCTAAACAGACAGGATGGCCCACTGGAATCTCTCTCCCTTCAGATATCCAATAGATTATCCTCAAAAGTTATAAAATTGTTAGACGCGGAAGTGTAAACAAAACGAAAAGCATTAAGGAGACAAACAAGGTCTCGGGCTGTGTTATTTCTGGTTGGGCATTTACTACCTGTCAAAACCTTATTTAATTCAACATACTCCAGTGCCCAGAGAGAGTGAGTTATAAGCCGTATTATACACACTAAGTTTTAAACTTTATTTACTAAACGTAAAATACACCTGACATTAGAATGAATTTGTTCCCATTAGTCCATTTAGTATCCCAATTGGGTGTTGAAGTTCAAACAGACGTGCATGACTCACTAAAATTACCCGATTGGGGCGCTCGGCTTCTGAAAATGGCGATGAAAACGAGCCAGCCATTCGGAGTTGGTGAGATCTGCGAGATCTGAGCCTCTGAGCTTTGATAAGTTGAACAATTTTATCATCAATTCGAATGTTAAAAGATGGCTAGAATTTACACTTTCTGAATTCAGTTAAAAATTTCAAGTTCCCCTTACTTTTCCAACTCAGAATTTAATTACTACCACTAATATAATAAGAAATAATGCTAATTAATGCAGGTTGTTTTTTTATTTAGGGGAGGATGGAGTTTAATGTAGTAACTTTATTGTTTACCGTTGAAGCTTTGGTCAAAAAAATACACACAGTTATGCCTTTGCCATCACACAGTGATTAAGAGCATCTCCTGATCCTAACAGTATATAATGCTTCACTTATTCCCTTATTTGCTAAGAAGCCACGTTGCACATCTTTTGTCTATTTAAAGCTTGTTTTGTTTCTCTTCAAATATTGTGTTTATTTATGTTCAAGTGTGTTCAACTAACTAGCTAACTTTAAAGTCATTCCTTATTTATACAAAGCTTTCTTTTAAAACAAGCAATTATTTACTTAATTGCCATTCATTCTTTCAAATCTTAAAGAAAGTCCAAACAAAGCCAACGCTTATACATTCTCTTACTCTCTTTTTTAAATATCACACTCGTTTCAAAACAACAAAAAACACAAAACACACAAACACAGATATTTAATTGCTTCTACAAAATGCAACTCAAAAAGTCTTTACTATTAGGCTCTTCATTGATTTCCTTAGTTAATGCATTACCATTACCATTAGGTCTTGCTGATCCAAAGGTTATTACAAGGATGCATACTGCTGATGCAGTCACGACAACCGAAATAAATTATCATACTGTTACTTCAACTATCCCAATAGTCGAAATTTTAATTTCAAATGGTGTCACTTTTACAAAGACTTTGTTCACTACCGCCTCTGGCGATGACATTGCGAATGTTCAAGCTTCCACCACTGTTGTCATCAATGATGCAACAACCACTCCTGTTGCTGCTACCGTTGCCAAAACCACTGCTGCCGCAGTTGCTGCTACTACAGAAGCTGCTGTTACTCCTAATGTTGCTGACACAACTTCAACTGCTGCTCCCGCTGCTGCTGACCCAATCACCACCTCTTCTACATCTATTGAAGCTGCGACCACCCAAAACGCTGTTCCAAATGCTGCCACTACTGCTACTCCAAAAGGTGTTACCACTTCTACCTCCACTACTTCTTCAAGACCAACTGCCACCGCTGAGCTAGTTGGTGCTGTCTTTGTAGATGGTTCTGTTGCTTCTAGTTCCGTTGCATCTCCTGATGATGGTTCCAATGTTAATACTACTTCTCCTGCTCCAAATAAACCGGTTGCCGGAAATGGTGATTCAACCACTTCAACCAAATCCACTGCTACCAGTTCTACTACTACTGCTGCTGCTGCCACTACAACTTCATCTCCAAGTTCCGATTATGCGTCAAGTGTTATTCCATCCGCAATTGTTTACTCACCGTACGAAAATGATGGTACCTGCAAAGATTATTCAGCAGTTGAATCTGATTTGAATTACGTTTTATCCAAAGGTGTTGGTGAAGTTAGAATCTACGGGAATGATTGTAACTATTTAACCACTGTTTTGCCAATCTGTAAAAAGTTGGGATTAAAGATTAACCAAGGCTTCTGGATTTCATCTTCAGGTGTTAACTCTATCGATACTGCTGTCTCCGAATTAATTGACTCTATCAACGACAGTTCAAATGAAAACTCATGGGATCTCTTCTCATACATTACCATTGGTAACGAAGCTATCATTTCCGGTTTCTGTACAGTAGACGAATTAATTTCAAAGATTTCATCAGTCAAGACACTATTACAGCAAGGTGGTTACACCGGTCAAGTGACAACTTCTGAGCCACCAGTTATTTTTGGAAACTACCCAAGTTTATGTAGGGATTCAGAGATTGATTTCGTTGGTATCAACTCTCATTCATACTTTGATACTTACTCAAGCGCTGAAACAGCAGGTTCTTTCGTCAGTGGTCAAATTTCTCTTGCTGAAGGTTATTGTCCGGGTATGAAGGTTGTTGTTACTGAAACCGGCTATCCAAGTGCTGGCATTCAAAATGGTGGAAACATTCCTTCTGAAGCAAACCAAAAAATTGCCATTGGTGCTCTTTTAGAAACTGTCGGCGCTGATATTACTCTTTTGTCATTGTATAACGATTACTGGAAGAATCCTGGTCCATATGGTATTGAACAATCATTCGGAGTTGGTGACATCATAGTTTGAACTGCTTCCGTTTTATTGACTTCCTTTTAATGATTGGTTGTTTCTTTTAGCCAATGTTGTAATTCTATCTGTTCCGTTTCTTTACTAATAGAGTCCTTAACCGAAGGACCTATTAGCTGTTTAAGCTTTTTTTTGCTATATTAAATATATATGTTGTTCTTCTTTCTTGCTCGTTTATTATCTGGTTACCGATTTGTTTTTTTTAGGCTTTTAATCGTTTATTCACACATTTTTTTACTTTGAATAAGTTACACATAAAATACAGGGAAATAAATACTTAAAAAATCCTTGATGACAAACAGTCTTAATAATATTAATATACAAATAAATAGTAACAACAAAAAAGCATGCAGAGAATACTGCAACCAACTTAAAATTCAATTATTTTATTAGGGAAAAATTCATCAATCAAATCAACATAATAGCGTTTTAGAGATGTAATATCGTGCTTGGTTTGATTCTTCGAATATAAATCATAAACATTGAAGGCTTTAACAGCCTTCAACATTTCGTAGTCATGATCATTCATCAAGTACTTGTACGAATTTTCTTGATGCCATGGATAAAACGAGTGGTACCTAATCATAGCTAGTGCTTCCACAGGCAGCGTACTTTGTTCTTTTGCCAAATGATACATGTATTCGTCGTGTCCCCAACTTAACATAACATTATCTAATCCGCAATTTGGTTTGTACAATCCATACTTTGTATTATACAGTGGATTTGAAAAATCTTTGTTCAATTTGAAAAATTCGTAGTAAATTATTTTCTTTGAATATTTACAACCAACAGGGAATGTATCGCCAACAACATCCCATTGACCCTTTGAGTCATAGAAATATAGCAATTTGCCCAAATCATGTATTAGACCAACTAGTTGAAACCATCGAGGTTTATTGTCCCGTCTTATAGCTTCAGCTGTCTGTAGTGCATGGTCAATTTGAGAGAGTTCAGTGTCTGGGTCGGATTCATCCAAAAGATTATTTAATTTGATTAGTGCATCCCAAATTGTCATTTTGTCCCTGATTTTAGTTTTGAAGTTGATTCTAGCTTGGATATTATAAGCAACCGTTTGCTTTTCATGTTGTTCTTTGTAGAATAGTTTCACTCTATCATATGTTAACTCATATTGTCTGTATTTTCTGTAATCAATATTTTTCAATATCGTTGCCTTTGAATTATCCATCCAATATGGATCCTCTTGTTCATTTAGTCTCTCTGAATCCTCACTAACTTTGTTATATATTTTAGTTAGTTGGTTTTCTTTCTCTAGCTTTTGATTTTCAACCTGTCTGATCTTATCTTTAAGAAGATTTAATTCCTGAACATCATCATCGATTTGTTCTAGCAGCCGACTTTTATCGAGATTTTGGTATTTGTTGACGGTGGAAACTTTGGTTATCTTGCTAGATGCTGAGGAAATGATGTTTGCAAAAGAAGGAGGTTGAGTAGATGTAGCGGAGGTGTCTATTGGGGTTGGTGTGATACCTTCAAGAGTATTGGAAGGTTCTGGAGCCTCTTCAGTAGGGCACGATGCCATCCGTGATTATTATTGTATGCGTACGTTTTTTAGAGTCTGTTATGGGCGACCTAACCGGAGAAATACCGTATCCTATTGTATCTTATCTTACCTTATTCTATTCATTCCATTAATAATGGAACTTGTCTTGTTTAGTCTTGTCGTGCTTCTTGAGGAAAGAGGAAAAAGATCACATGCCATTTCCTTATTTTGTTTTCTGCCATTTGTAAAACGGGCGAGTGTTCTAATTTCCAACGGTTTTCAGCATTGATTTTGTTTAGCTTGTTTTCTTGTGTTCCGACCATTTGTTATAACTTATCTCTTTGTTTTAGTGAAACCTACTGGCTCTTACAATTACTCAACTCAGTCCATATATGGTACAATAATTTCCGATAGCCAATTGTTTATTCCTTTATACTTTAGTTTTGTCTTGTAATTTTAATTCTTCAACAATTCAATTTGTTTTCTCACTTTTCTTTCAAAGTCGATCTATTCTGATAATTTGCATCCATATCCATTCATTTACGTTTTAACAATCTAATCTCGAAACCGGAAACAGAAAGAACCACATTACATATATATAGAACAAAACCATAATAAATCAACGAAATCGATTTTATAGAATCTTATAACCATGGCTACTTCAAAAACACTTAAATCGGCCTCTGCCTCAAATCCGGGATCAACAGGTGAGAAGAAATCATCCACTTCCCCTCTTGAAGCTTCTACACAACTGCCAACCAAGGAAAGACTCATTGTCAACAATGAAAAAGAAAAGAAAAAGCAAGCATTCTTCGTTAGGGCTTTTTGGACTATAGTTATGATCCTAGGAATGTTTTTGATCATCGGCTCTGGTCATTTCCTAACAATTTTAATGGTTATAGTTTTAGAAGGCTTAGTTTTCAAAGAATTAATTTTAATCACCAGTGAAAATGCTAAAGTTAAAGAATTGAAATATACCAAATATTTGAATTGGTATTTATTGATCACTACAATTAGTTATTTGGAAGGTAGATCATTAATGAACTTTGTGGTTGAATATTTAGTTAACCATAATATTTCTGCAGAAATTCCGATTTATTTCATTAACCATCACAATTTGATTTCCTACTGTTTGTATGTGTTGGCATTCATTGGATTTGTTTCAAACCTAAAGAAAGGCTATTTAAAGTTCCAATTTGGCCAATTATGTATAACTAACATGATTCTATTGTTCTGTATTTTCCAAGGTCATTGTATTGTTAACAACATTTTGAACGGTATGATTTGGTTCTTATTACCAGTTGGATTAGTCATTACAAACGATATCTTTGCTTATATCTGTGGTATAACGTTCGGTAAAACTCAATTGATTTCAATCTCACCGAAGAAGACCGTTGAAGGTTTCTTAGGTGCTTGGCTATGTACAATGTTTATGTCGACTGTTTTGACGTATTACCTTTGTAACTTCAACTATTTCATCTGCCCAATTAAAAATTACAATGACTTGAGTTTAAATTGTTTGAATAGCATTTCATGTGAATTAAATTCTGTTTTCATTCATCAAATTTATAAAATTCCAATCTTTGCTCAAAAGTATTTCAACAGAGAATTCATTGAATTCAAACCTATTTATTTACATTCTATTATTTTATCAATGTTTGCTTCATTAATTGCACCATTTGGTGGATTCTTTGCATCTGGTTTGAAAAGAGCTTTCAAAATTAAAGATTTCGGTGATACTATTCCAGGTCACGGTGGTGTTACCGATAGAATGGATTGTCAATTTTTAATGGGTTCATTCTCTTATTTATACTACGAAACATTCATAAACAACAATCAAATCAACGTTGCCAATGTTTTACAACATATTATCATAAATCTATCAAATGAAGATATATTTATTTTAGTTAAATCTTTACATTTATATTTATTCAAGGTTGGTTTAATCAGTGAAGAAAAATTCCAAAAATTGATTGAAATACTTGATTAAATTAATCAGTTGCTTTTTTTACTTAAGTTTTGAACTTTGAGTTTTTGTCTCTATGTGTGCCTCCGTGTGCTTTGGTTTACTCTATTTCGACTACAACTATTTGTTCTCTTTTTGACCAGTCTTCTTCTCACCTTTCATCCAACCCCTTTAATTACTCATAAAGATATATGTATATTTAGTTATATATATATATACTGAAATAGAATCAACTGTGTTTATTCTGATCTCTGAGTCTTTTTCTGTTTTACCTTTTTTGGCTTTGTTTTTATCCTCCTTACCATTTCTTTCTTTTTTCTTTTTTTTCCCCATATATATGCCTTGTTTTCATTTGTTGTTCTCTTTATTGTTATTTCCTGTTTTTTATTATACTGTTATCATACTTGTACATATTGTAACGAAGGCTGTTAGGTAAGCCTTGTGACAAATATAAAAACCCACCCACGCACATATGCATGAGGGAAAACACGCGACAACATACCTGTTGTCTCAAAGTTCCTTTATTTTCCAACTAACTGATTAAAAATGATATTCGTGTTTATGTATGGGGAATTTCAAGATAGCTTACGCTACAAAAGAGAGTAAAACAGAATAGCAGTATAGTTACATACTTATTTCCTGAATCCTATGGAAAAAATAATGAAACGCTAATTGAGATATTGAGATGAATTAAGAAGTACTGACATGATTCCTAAGTTAGCTTTTCAAACGTTTTCATGGATTGTTGATTTGAAATATATATATCCATATATACAGACATACAAAGTTATACATACATTTCCGAAGCTAAAAATATAAACCTTAAGAGCTTAAAACAAATCTAATTGAAATAAGCATTTGACATATAATTAGCGATATTAAAGCCTGACAAAGTCAAAACTAACCAAATGACACAAAAAATTGGAATTGGAACCAATAAGAATTCAGTCTTGCTTAAAAATGGAAGTGAGCTATAACCATAAAACGTTATAATAAAGTAATAGCTCAATGAAACCAAGTATAATGTATTACCAATCAGACTTGAAATCCAATTGTTTAATCTTAACAATGGTAATAGGAAAAATTGAATTAGATACAAGCACAACCAAATGATTAAATATGAATTACAATGGATGTCAAAGCAATAAGCCCATTCTAAGGGCGAATTGTTAGGTATTATAAATTTGAATAATCTGTTTCTATTCGAATTTGTTAAATCGTTAGCACCACTACCACTTTGTAAAAAGAAATTGTTGGCTAGTACCCAACCAATTGTAGAGATTATCAAACCAACGAGTAAGAAATCAACTATAACCATGTATAATATCAATTTGAAAATGATGATAACATTAGTTGAATATAGTAAACCCCAACAAACAGCTGAGATAGTTAACAAGAAGCTTAGAATCAATACAAAACTTGGATCATCTCTGGACCATTTGTTCTTTGTTTGTTTATTATAATACAATGATTTGTAAACCATTTTCGGCCGGGATATCAAATTGATCATCTCCCAAATTGCAGTTTCAAAATCTAAGGATTTTATACTCTTGAATCTTTTGAAATATTTGGGAACTTTGAATGCACTTGAACTTGATAAAGAATTTGAGTTTGAGTTCTTCATGCTTTTGAGTTTTAATTTATTTTGTTGTTTTTTAGTAAATGATGAAATCATATTCGATGAATTCTTCAATGAATTAGCAATACTGATGAAATCATCACCTGATTGTTGACTATGAGTTTGCTGTAATGATTGATCTTCATCATCGTCATCAATCAGATCATCTTGCGTTAGTGGTAATACCGGCTGTGTTTTCGAATGGACACCTAGTCCATCTAATCTTTTTGACATTTTCTGAATTTGTTTGTCGAGACTTTATTCGCTCTGTGATATTGGTATATAATTTTTATGAGATCAAAGTAGGTATTGTGTCTCTTTTATTGTTTGAAATTGAAATTTCAACACCTGTTTTAGTGGTTATATGTATGCAAATTCGTTAGGTTTTTAGTCAATTGAGAAATTTAGCGATTGCACAGAAAGAAGACTATGAATTTATTGTTATCACACGTTTGATATAGATAGAAGCCAATGAAAGCAAACCTTCTACAAAAGCAGGTTGAAAGCCAAATATACGTTAACTTTGTTGTATAAATTGCACAATTGACAGCTTGAAGACCATCAACCACTCTTTGATAGGACGTGTGCTTACAAACTGTATTTCAAAAGAAGGCAGTGTATGAAGTGTGCAAAGGTTTCCTTTCGTAGGTGGGCGCTAAAAGTTGAGTATGTACCCCTTTTTTGATTATACAAAGCAGCTTTTCTAATGTTTATTTGTTTTTATACGTATATTAATTAACGAGTTAAATATTATAAACTAAATCACAGTTATGCAAGGTATCTGTCTAGTGGCTCACCCATAACTTCTTCCAAAACTTTAACCAATCCAGTTCTAACTTCAATCTCAACTTCTTCCTCATCATCTTCTAACAATTCAGCAATGATTGGAACTAATTGAGGTAACAAACTTAACCAGTTTTCACCAACCTTCTTATAGATAGTCTTTAAAATTCTAATAGCCCAGAATTTCTCTCTTGGGTTACAATAGGCCTTCATATGACTCAATAGCAATTCATTGATCGATTTATTGTGTTCATCCGATGATGAGGTTGCTTGAACCAATGAAGTGGTAGTCTTAACCAAATACTTACCGATACTGTCTTCAATATTAGGTAATTGATCACACAAAGCTTTTGAAATTGGCGTGAATCTAATTGCTGATTGCCAATATTCATCTTGATCGTATTTGAACGAAGAAGTTAGTGAAATTAAAACAAGTCTTCTTAAATTAACATCTTCAATATCACCGTTTTCAAATCTTGTTAGCAACAATAAAGTTGAATCAAACAAGTATGAATAGTAACTGGTAATAATTGATTTCAAACTTTCTTGTAATTTATTGAAGAATTTGAAAAATGATTGTAATCTATCTGTTTCACCAATTTTAGTAATTGTACCTTCACCATCAAACGCCCATCTAACAATCGAAGCAAACAATGGTCTGAATGATTTGTCGTTCAATTTCATAACATATTGAATACCACATTTATAAATTGATGATTCGATTCTGTGAATAGTATTGATATCAAAAGAGGATTCAGCTCTGTATTCTAATGAATATAACAAAAATCTAACAAAAGCACCAGATTGGGAAATAACTGTCTTTTTATCCATGTTTTCAATAGTTAATTCCAAAGTAGATAAGTATAAACCAATAGAGGAGGCATCTAATTTAGAAACGAATGACCATAATGAACATAATGAAACTAAAGTAGTTTTCAAGTCAATGTATTCAACAATAACATTCAAGATAGAAGTTCTAACAGAATCTGGAACTGAAGTTGAATTGAAGACAACTCTTAAAATATCGTTCAAGTTTGGAATTAAGAAAGTTGGGATCTTTTTAATCAAGCTTGAGAATAAAATTAGGATTGAAATTTGAATCAATTTGGTGGATTCATCATCGGCATTTGATTTGGAGGACGTTTTATCAAAAATTTTGAATAACGGTGGAACAATCTTTGGGAAGAAACCAATCATTTTAACACCAACGATTGAAATGATATTGGTTATACAATTAATTGAGGAAATGATCAATTCTGGAGAATCTTCGTTTAGTAAACCACATTCTGTTGTAACAATACTTAATGATTTCAATAACAATGATGAATCAATCTTATCGGTAAATCTTTGGAAAAGGTTGCCTAATGTATCTAATGAAGCTTGCGACAACTCAATATCCTTTTGTGACGAGATGTTTTCTAATAAGATTGGAACCAAAGTAGTAATACCTTCATGAGCATATGGGTTGTCAATATGCTCTGATTCAAATTTAGATGATGTTAAGGTTGTGATGTTCTTCATGGTTCTCAATGATGAATCCTTAGACTTTAAAATGTTACAAATTGAACTAACAAAGTGCTCAATTGATAACAAACTTAAAACATCATCTAGCAATTTATACAACTTTGTTAAAGTTTCTTCTTCGTCGGCATTGTTGTGATAAACGTCGATTATGTCCAAAATATTTTTAACCACTTCAGCAAAAATCTTTGATAAGTCGTTAATATCGTCACCTTGTAAAATCAACGATGCAATCTTCAGTCTTAATCTTGGAATGTTGTTTGAACTCTTTGAATCAACGATAGAGTGTTTTAAGAATGAAATCAAACTTTTTCTTAAATTGAATAATTCAGATTTGTTTAATGAAACAACAGAGTTATCCAAAGAAACAGCCGATGGACCAAAAATGACTCTTGATGATAGTTTCTTGTATAAATCAGAACCTTCTTCCAACGGAGTCTCAGGAACTTCCTTCCATAAATTCAAGAATTTTTGAACCGAGTTCAACTGTTCTTCAGGTGAAAAGTTTTGTAAGAATGACGAAGCAAAATAAATTAAAGCTGAGCAATCACCCATCTTATGTTTAGCATAAGCAGAAGCGTATTGCTGACCACATAAGAATAAGATCAAATGAACAGAGAATTCACTACCTAAAGTTCTAGCTAATGTCGTGAATAATCTAACCCTTCTATGTCTTGGAATGTGTTGGAATGCACTAACGAATGAAGTCAATAAGAATTCAACTTCGTCAATCTTACCTGATTCAGCAGCACTAGCTAAAGCTGGAACAACACACAAAACAGTTTGTTCAATAACATGAGATGAGAATTCATCATCTTGCCTGATTGTATGGGCACCCATAAATGTAAAGATCGGCATCACAGAATGTAGCACCAATTCTGGAGATAATGAAGCTAATGAAGCAACAACCAATAACAATTTATTTTGAACTTGTGGGGAACTTGAAGATCTAATTGATGAAACCACGAGATCAGCTCTAATTGAAGAGCTTTCTTTGGTATCAAATTGCGAATTTTTCAATGAATTGATAACGTTTCTCATACATGAAGCTAAGGTTTCTTGAGAGTATAGAATTGGTAATTTACCATCTTTACCCAGAGTTTCCAAGTCATCTAAAATACCGAACAACAATTTCAATAATTCGAAGTTAACTTTCAAATCTGATTGAGAACTTCTCTTGTCAAGAACATCCAATAACATTGTGACCTTTTTCAAATGAATAGCAGCCATATCAGAAACACTTTGCTCCTTCATTGCTTGTCTTGTAGATGCAGATGATCTTCTTCTTCTCTTTGGAATGCTGCCTTGCTGATCTGGTGAATCTTGACTTAACTTAGAATCCTTCAAAATTTGAACAAACGCTTCGTTTGATAATTTTAATGACTCTAATAATTCTACAGGATCAAACAAGACGAGTGATGATGATTCTTCTTCTATCAAACCGTTGTCGATAATGTTTTTAATGATGCTGATTTGTGCATCAAATTTCAAAGTTGGTAAAATTTCAATCAATTTAACAGTAATGGTATCAACCAAAGATTGATACGGAGAATTTAAACCATCTTTGATGAATTTGATAACAGATTCGCTCTTTTCCTTAGGTGAGAGTAATCCAACAACTTGCGTTTCGAATCTATTGAAATCACAGCCGGTTTCTTCACATCGATTGAACCAGATTTGTCTCTTTGAAATGAATTTTTCTAGCATGTTTTCAAATAGTTGGGATGGTAAAGCAGCACCTTTAATAGATCTTGCACCTTTCATAACAATTTCCATAACGTCCATCTTGATACTTGGAATATTGATTGTATTGGCATGTGAAGCAAAGAATGCTAATGTGATCTTACCTAATTTCTTATCCCCAACAATTTGTCCAAAGAAGCTGTGGAATTGTTCACCATCGATTTTCAAGTCTGGAATAGATTCAACTAATTTATTCAATAATGTTAAACCATCTTTTGGGGAAAGTATGCTAACTTCAGAAGATAATTCAGGACCGTATATAGTTTCAGACAATAGCAACCCTTTACCAGTTGTGGATCTTTCACTCATTGCCTTCAAAACATCGCCTGCATTGACTCTAATTTGTGATCTAGAATTAATCAGCAAACTTGCCAACAAAGGCAAAATGGTGTAAACATGGATCTTCTTATCCAATGATTCAATCTTTGACTTTAATAATTTCAACGCATAAGTTCTACCCTTGATTGGAGTATTCAGTGAAGTTGAGACTCTCAACAAGAATGAGATTGTAGCAGATTCATCAAGGAAACAAGTATCCAAAAATGCATTGGTCGATAATTTTTGAATTGATTTTAAGTATAATCCTTGTAATTTGTGGAAAGTGGCATCAACTTCTTTAGTAGCATATAAAAACGATGGAGCATCAGATTTAGATGCGACGAATAATTTATTTAGGTCTTCATCAACTTCACCATGTTTGATTTCTTCAATATCGTCGTATGCATCACCGTTAGCACCGGATAGGGATTTAGCTTCGAAGAAAGTAGTTTGCAATAGCATTTCTAACTGATCTAAAGAAACATCTAAAGTGTTCAATGTTTTCACAAATAGATCTTGATCTTTGTTGATGATGAATTTTAAAATTGGAATGAAAATGCTTGTATCTTCGACTGTTTGGCTGTTAATTCTTTTCAATGATTCAGCTAATAGAATTTTTATTTGAGTCGAGGATAACTTGAATTCATCTTTTAACGATACCAAAATAGTATTTGTAATTTCCATATTATTAAGTATCATTGTTCTCAAATAAGAACAGACAAATTTATTGTTGTGTAAAGAAGATTTAATCAATTTCAAGTATTCCGAATCTGATGAAATTAAGTCCTTTGGCAACTTTTTGAAACTTGAAACAGGTAATGGCTCTAAAGATCCTGATTGAACAGTTTGGTATAATTTTAAAATACATGTGAACGCTTGTGGGCTCAAGTTGTTCACTTTGTTACCGGACTGTATTAGAATAGTATCAATAGAAGCTAAAATAACATCCCTTGACAACGGAACAGCAGATGATAAAACGGCTAAGATCGTGTAAGCACTGACTTTACTTTCTTGGTCCTTTGAAGATAACAAAGCACCCGAGACTTCCAAGACTAATGGGACAATATCTGATAATGCTGGAGAACCATTTGATGACATTGATGCCAATACTGAAATTGTCGTCGAAACGAAGAACACTAGTTCTCTTCTATATTGATTGTTGTGAGATAACTCATCAACGATATGCTTGGAATACAAGTTGAAGAATTCGACGCTTGTAAATGGTTTGATAACACTGTTTCTTGAAGGTAACTTATTATTGGCCTTTTTGAAACCATTTAACCACTGGAACATGGTTGGCATTTTTGGAATGACGTATAAAACTCTCTCGAAGATAGGTTGATCAAAATAAGGTAAAGTTGACAACAACAAATATTCTGAATTAAAATAATTGATTTGAAATCTTCTTAATAACCACTCTGAAGCCTTGACTGAAATAGCTAAATGCCAATAAGGTGAAATCAATGACAGGAATGCATTGATTGTCTTATCTAAGTTGTCATTTTGTTCCTTTGATTGAACTTGTCTATCTATACTAATCGAGGTCTCACTAAAAATTGACAATTTGAATTTAGCAAATCTCTTATCCAATTGTTCTAGTCTTTCTAATGATTCTAAAGCGTCAGTGTAAATTGAATCGTAATCTTGAGTTGCAGCATGTTGGGATTCATACAGGAAGGAAACTGAATGTAACTTTGACCTTCTTTTTCTGTCAAGAGCCAATGTTTGAGTCGCTTGAGCAACCCCTGATAGTTGCTGGGCTAAGGAAGACATTGCTGACTGCGTGATTCTTTCTATCTATCAGACTGACTGTCAAATAATTCCCTTTGAAAACAACCTTCTTCTCTTAAGTAATTTACCTATAGAACCTTGAAAAATAAAATACAAAATAATAAAATTTTTTTTCAGGAATCAAAAAAAAAAATAAGATTGGCTGACATCATAGATGACGTCATCAGTGGGATTGTAACTTTACACCCTTGCACAGACTATATATAGAAGTCTTATCATTTGATTGACCACCACTTGTTATGTCGGACGAACGTCGGAAAGTTTACTTCTTGTTCTTCTTATGAGGGCTTTTGAGGAACAGCAATGCAGCCGACAGGATTTATAGATATAAAAGGATAGAGTTTAGATTACCAGGTTTA
Organism: Ogataea degrootiae; assembly: GCA_019232045.1. Taxonomy (NCBI): domain Eukaryota; kingdom Fungi; phylum Ascomycota; class Pichiomycetes; order Pichiales; family Pichiaceae; genus Ogataea; species Ogataea degrootiae. Next base: position 52,664 of record JAHDIT010000013.1, read on the forward strand.
GCTAAAATACAAAAGGTGGGTATATAAGCTATGGTACTAGAAGACATTCTATGAAACCACAACTTCCTTAAATTCAAGCGCTTGCTTGTTTATTTATCGGATCCAGTACCTGGAACTTCCTTAAACAGCATAACACCTACACAAGTCTCAAAATCTTCCGGATAGCCTTCGGGAATTTCGCCAATATAAACCAGATTTGGGATATTCGAACTAATTTGTAAACCATGCAAATAATCAGCCGTTAGTTCTCCTAAATCTGAGTTTGGATTCGCTAAAGCTCCTAAGTCTATCATATTCTTCCATTTTTCATTGTTGTCTTTTGCATCTGATTTCAATCTATGAAAATCGATTCTTAAATTGCGTAGCGTTGCAGGATCGTTATAAATGATCACTTTAAACAAGGCTCCAGTGTCTTCTTCGCCCTCTGGTACAAAATCATCTTTACTGCTGTAATACATCGTACCGTTTTTGATGGATAAACAAGCAATACCATACGAAGAACCAATACCTAGTAAGTCCGAGCCTTTCAACTGTAGAACTAAACTTAGGATACCGCATGGGGCACCAGCAATGTTCATTGTGCATTCATTGGCAAATGTAAATGTTTTTTCTACCATTTTCTTCTTATCTGAATATAAGCTTATATGAAGATGTGGCTGTAATTGAGGGAAAGATTAATAAACGGAAAATAATTGATGGGGTGGGGATGTTGTGCTATATGAATGCACTTATATATCTTTAAAGTCCAACTCGGAAATACGAAACTTCTGTTATTATATATGAGCCTTGCGAACTGTCTAACCAAAAATCTGTAACCCAAACGATAATCTTATATATATGCGTATATGTATATATAAGACATAGTAACTTGATGGACAAAAGAAAGACATCATATTTATATATCTATATATCTATACATTCAAGAGCATGGTAATAATCCACATCACTTCAAAAATCATCCATACAATCTACTTGCACAGCCCGGCAATCGCTTCTTATACTACTTATCAACGATAAGGGGGGTCTTTATTTCATTTATTATCTTCTATCTACATATATATTTCGTAAATCATAGAACAACTAAACATCAACATTATTACCACCTATGCGGAAACTTTCATTAGCCCCTGCCCAAAGACTATCAACGACATCTGCATAGTTGGAATCCAGGTCGAAATTACCATTAGAATCCAGATACGTCTTATAATCAGGTCCAGCATAATCTTCTGATTTTATTGTGTCATTATTTTCATTTTTGAATGAGTTATTAATCATTCTTAATTTATTATTCAGTGTATCCCCCCCCTTTTGCTTATTGTCACTATAATATCTGGTTATGGAAGTAACCATCGGTTTCATATTATACAATCCCAACTTCCGTAAATCGTTTGAAATCTGTTCGTATTTGTTACGTTGTTCAATGCTAACTCTCACCCAAACGTTGCTTTTCTTGATATTATCATCTTCAACTAAAGATTCAATAGAACCCTCAAGTCGTTTAGTATTGTTTGCAAATTCGAACCATGCATTTCCAGTAACGTTTCTCTCTGATGTTAGATCTTTAATCACCAGTTGTCTTTGTTGTGTTCTCATTGGAATAGAGCTAATGACCTGATTCGTTGTGGGGATTGTACTTTCCTCATTGTCAACTAATTGTGCACTATTCAAGTAAGATGGTAAAGGTAAAGTATCCACAGTTTCTCTATTCGCTGATTCTGTATCACCATTTTCAATATCAGACGAAGACGAAGAGTCTTCATCGTTATCAGAATTAACATTCGAATGATACAATTGAGATTTCGGTTTCATGGATACTGAATTATCGGTTGCTATTGATGGAATTCTCTTCGTGCCTGATTTGCTAGATCTGTTACTATTACTGTTGGTATCGGACATAGAAGTACGACGATGACGAATTATATAATGATGCAAGTCTGCCTCTGCATTTTGATAGTAATTGATCTTTGAAATCGATGAGTTGAAAGTTGGTAAATTGGATTGATCTTGTGGAACAGGTTTAACTATTGATATGGATTTTCGCTTCATATAGTTGTTGCTATTGTTGTTTAACGGAGCGTTCTGAATTTGATTACTGGTATTACTGTTAACATTTTGTATTGCACTAACTTGAGAGTCAAGTGTTGTTGTTGCTGCTAACTGGGGGCTGTAATTCGTTGATGGTAGAGATGTAACCGATATATTATCCAATATGTAATTAATCGAATGCCTTTTTGCAGGTGCTATAGTATCAAACACCTTGGTATCATTGTAAGTATTCATAATGTGATGTTTATTATTGTTATTCAGATTGCCACCTAGTTCACCTCCTACTACAGTTGATACACTGTGTCTTTTAAGTTGTGCCAGATTATCATGACTGGTTCTGCTTGCACCTGAATTTGACTTTGTAGAGTCATCCCTTCTCTTTGGTCTAGTGACAGAAAAATTCGGACTAAAAAACGGAGGAGCAGCTTGTTGCTGATGTTGCTGATGTTGCTGGTGTTGCGGTTGTTGGCTAGGAACTTCTGAAGAGTCTCTGCTATTAGGAATATTCCTTTGGAAATCGTACCGTTTCGGAATCTGATACTGCCTACCTCTTCTTTCTGATATCACAGGCGGTTGCATTTGTGCCTGTCCTGGAATAGGAGGAGATTGAACCGCTGATCTACGTGCTTTCTCTGCTATTTCAGTTTGTTTCCGCAAGTCGCTAATAGAGAGCCGTTGCTGCAATGGACGTGGTTGTTGGTGGTGATCTTCCTGAATATGAGTGGTGGCAGGGTCTACAGATGTTTCCATGACCGATTGAAATTGATTTGAAGTTTATGTTTCGACTAGTTGCTATATGCCAAAATCAGTGTACATTTATAATATGCTTTGGGGAAGTGAAGCTGTGTGATATTGGGCAGTATGGGTATAGGGCGTGTGTTGACTAGTCAGTAGCAGAGAGAGGGAGGCACAAACGAGCAATGACGTGTATCGAGTTAAAGGGATAGATATAGATATGAGTGTAAGTTGGTGTGGTAAAGACAAATTAAACGAAGGAATAGGAATATGATGGAAAAAAGACAGAAGAAGAAGAAGAGATAAAACCGTCGGGTGGTGAATCAAAGTGAACGAACCCTGTTTGTTTGTTATCAGGCCCACTTTCAACTTATCTGCACATTGTATTCGACGGCAATATGAAAGGACAATGGGGTGTCACTGATAAGAATTGGCCGAATACGCGACAAGCAATCTGTTGTATACCGGGAATTTTAATGGACTGAAAATTTTATAGTATGTGTGTCGGTACATGGATATAGAGAGACGGTGGTGGTCAGCCTTGGAAGGGAGGTCTACTATTACTAGTGCCAGTAGTAACACACACATACACACAGACAAATATTTACATATATATACGTCAAACAAGATAATGGAAGGTGTCTTTGCTATCAATAAGCCGTCAGGCGTCTCTTCAAGTCACTTCTTAAACAGAATCAACCGTCTTCTCACGAACTCATCTGTCTTCCAAGGACCTCTTGATCAAATCAGAGAATCTCGCAAGAATGCAAGAAAGAAGCATTTAAGAAATATTAAGCTTAAAATGGGTCACGGTGGTACATTAGACCCATTGGCTTCTGGTGTATTGGTCATTGGTGTTGGCGCAGGTACTAAAAAGCTAGGAGGTTACACTAACGGTTCTACAAAGGTCTATGAAACAGTTGCATTGTTAGGTGGTTCAACGACAACCGGCGATTCAGAAGGCCAGTTGTTAACTAAAGCTGGTGTTGATCATATAAATAAGGACCTTCTACTAGAAATAAAGGACAGATTTGTTGGTTCTTTAGACCAAACACCCCCAATTTTCAGTGCTCTGAAAATGGACGGTAAGCCATTATACGAATATGCTAGAAAAGGATTACCAATCCCACGTAAAATTGAATCCAGACAAGTTAAGATTGAAAATTTCACTGTCCATGATGATTCATTGTCGACTGATCATGATTACGTGTTCTTGAACAGTGAAGTTGATGAAGAAGACGGGAAGTCTTTAGTTGAGAAACTAACTTCAAATCCAACATTGAACGACCACTCTATTTCTTTCTCGAAAGAATTTTTAGAAAAATGTGATTCGGATCCATCGTTAAACAAAGAGTTTGAACCAATCAGACCATTATCGGATATGAAAAAATATGACGATGTCAATTACAGAGCGCCAATCGTTCACTTTACAGCTACTGTTTCTTCAGGAACTTACATCAGATCGCTGATCAGCGATTACGGAAGAGCGTTGGGTTCTTCAGCTTATATGGTTAAGTTAATTAGACAAAGACAAGCAGAATGGGAATTGGGTAAGAACGTGTTTCACATTGAAGATTTTGAGAAAAGGAATGAAAAGGCATGGTCTTCGGTTTTGAAAAAAGTTTTCGATGTCGGATCTGAGGTCAATGTTAAAGAGGAGTTAAAGGCTGCTGAGGAAAAGTACCCTTTCGAACCAACACCAGAAGAACAAAACCAAGATAAAGAAGAAAAAGGAGAAGAAGAAGAAGAAGAAGATAGAGAAGAAGGTTCTAATAAAAGAAGAAAGATCGGGGAAATAAACCCAGTTGAAAAGGTTGAAGAAACCAACTCAAAATAAATCACGTGCATGTAATTTAATAAATTAATAATATATATCTTTTTTTTTTCTTTATTTTAGTATTGATTGTAAAACTCATTAATAACATTTGATAAAGGAAAGAAACACATATCTATAAAGCAATGGAATGCAACAGACAAAAGAATTTATATATCTATATCTGTGTTTATAGGCTGATAGAAGGTAAAAAGTATTGGCTACAGCTGCTTGAACAATAATTAAGAACTGAAGTCCACAAAAGCAAAATAAGAGAAAATACATGAGGTGCTTCAAAAAAAAAAGCACAAACACCGCAAATGCTAATATTCTATTAAAGCATCAGTTATAAATTTGAATAGGTGGTAATTTATCAGCAGCATAGAACCAATTAGAACCTTCAACTTCTTTTTTCAACCATCTAGTTGGGAACTGAACTAAATTACCTCTAATCATATGAATCAACTTTTCAGAAGTTTCATAATCGTAAACAGCACCCATCCCCAGGTAACTAGGAAGTTTAGAATTTATATTTGAAATACCAGAAGCGATACCTTGTCTTTGAAATCGGTCGAGTTGCGATATCTTGGATCTTCTGATTGTGTTTCTCACCATATCGACAGTTGGCTCTTTTGTCGTTCCGTTGCTTAACGGCGGTTGTTGGCCTGCTTCAGTTGTATGTAGGTTATAATCATCAAGCAGATCACCTTCATCAGCAGAACCATAGTCTTCTTCAGAGTCTCGTCTTTCAGGTTTTGGACCGATTTCGCTTAGGGCGTCCGCTTCAGAACCAACTTTTGTCTCTGAATTTGAAGTTGATGCAGACGTTGATGAAACGCATCTACTGATTTTTTGATGGAGCATAAAAGATTCGTTCAATTCTTGGAAGCTCTTGTAATCTTTCCAACTTTGAACAGAATCATCGGGTTGGACATGGAAGACCATTTGGAAAATTAACGTATTTCTTAATGCTTGTGTCATCCACGTTCCTTCAAAGAAATCAATCTCCAATGGATCTTCAAACGCATACGGATCAATCAAATTGCTTGCCGTCTGTGGTAATGAATTCTTATTCAATTCATCAATCTCTTCATCACTTAAAGTAATTGATGGAACAGTTGGTAGTTTAGTCTCTGTATTTTCAGGTGTGATTATATTATCAGTACCCGCTGACCCATTACCATTCTCATCTTTTTCAGCAACAGGTCTATCAGCTTCCATTCTATTCTTGTTCATGATTTTATTCATGTAGTACAACCTTTTCAACATATCCCATCTTTCTCTATTCAAAATATCAATTGGCGTTGAATCGTCATTATTAGTTAAAAATTCAACAACATCTTCATAATATGGTAACTCAGGTTCGGTAATGTTTGTACGGCCCAGGAACGTTGATTCCGCCCAATCTTGTAAAATCTTGGTGACTTTAACTTTAGAGTTTGTGAAATGGCCTGAATGGTATTTATCAGCACCATGTCCATTAACTTCACTTCGATGATTGGAGTCAGTGACTCTTGAATCGGTCGAGAACGATTTCCTGTCTCTAATACCGGCATTTTCATTACCTGCTCTGTGGTTGAAAGAATAGATATATGGAATAGCATCAATATCATCGTCAATTGGCGCACCACTAGCACCAGTGTTAACTTTGCTCAAGTTCAACGTTGAAACCAGTTTATCGGTCAGTGGTTTACCCAATTCTGGATCACGATCCAAAATCGATTTGAAATTATCGGTACCTTCAGGTTCATCCAAAACGTACCTTGCACCCAATTCAACCATTGCGGAAAGTGCATGATCACCCTTCTTGATGTTTAGAGTAGAGGCTTTCAAACCTTGTTCCGAACTGGCAAAGCTTTCAATCTGTGAGAATCTTCTTTCAACCATATCCAATAGATCAACGTCAACACCAAGATGTTCTCTCATCAATCTCATTCTTAAAGTATGTGCGAATTTACCAGCTTTATATGGTTTACCATCCATAAAAGTATCAATCATTTGTTTGTCTCTCACAATAGCCGCAAGCTCTGAATCTCTGGTACCTTTCATGGATCTTTCATTGATATTTGCAGAACCAATAATAGCAATACGATCATCAACAATCATGGTTTTGGCATGAATGTAAAGTTGTTCAGTAACCAGCATCTTCTTTTTACCGATATAACCCCACTTTCTCAACGAATAAAACTGAATATAATCTTCGGGTCTAATACCCGCTCTTCTCAACTTCGCATAGATTGAAGTTTCACCCATCGAAATAGACATGAACTGACATTGCATAATGACTCTCACTGATGAACCTTCTTTACTATCGACTTCACTTGAAAAACCTGGCATCAATGGAATGACAATGACAGCTTTCCAAACTTGTCTGTTTCTATGCGCTCTGATGATTCTTTCAACCAATGCATCACCAATTTTATTCTTAATGATCACACCGGCGTGTTCATGTGTCGTAACAAAGAATTGATTTTCAATATGAATGAAATGTTCACTTGTTTCAATAGCTTTCAAATAAGCAGTTTGAATACTTAGTTCAGGTTTCTGAATACCCAAAGACCAAGAGCACGACGATCTTAAGATTTGAATCTCACAAGTACCTGAGATCCCCAATTTTTCCAACTCTTCAGCAGTGAAATCTCTAGGTGGTAACAACAACGGAGTTGGTCTTGATGGTCTCTTTTGTCTCAATAAATAATTCCAACGCTGAACAAAATGTCTTGATAGATCTCTTGCAACTTGACCAGATGACATCATGTGAACGTCATGCCATGGCATTCTTGGTGTGACCTGTCTATCAAACATGTTTTCAAACGGCGAATCCAAATCAGAGAAATCTCTCATCCTTGGATTTGAATAGTCTTTACCTGGGAAATTTTGATAATCCAAAGCATTAACTTCAGTGTGTTTTTCACTTGGCGGGATTTGTGATTCAAATGCATACGGCGCATCATCAACTAAAACATGATCAGGGGTATCGTATCTACCGTAACATAAATCAACACCACCAATGAAACAAACTGTATGATCAACGACCAACATTTTCTCATGGTGAGCCCAGAAATAAACGTTCTGCATCAATTGATTAGGAGATCTTAAGACGTAAACGTTTTCATGTAGATCTAACAAAGAATGCTTTGTCCATAACGAGTCTGTAACAACAGTATTACCAACATTTCTATAAATAATAACAAAAATCTTAACACCTTGTTCTGCTTTTCTTTTCAAAATTCTGTCCAATCTCCATTCTTGGTTACCATTTGCAGGTCTTCTCATGTATAGTTCTGGACTTAACCACCAATCATGAATATAAATAACATCTTTCGCCATTTCCAAAGCAGACGAAGCCGCGTACATATAATCTCTTGAATCAACAAACCACTGAGCAAAACAGTTATCTCTAGGAGGTGCAAAGCTTTTAAATCTATGAGTAGCACCCCAACTGGTCTCTTCCATCATTTCACTTATTGATAAACACCATTTTCTCATCTGATTCGCAGATTTACCAACAACACTCAATTTTCTTTCACTGTTTTCCAAAGTCAGCGATAAATAAGATTTGTTACTTTGTGAATTAATCCGACCAATGACTTGATCACCATCTTCATCATCATCTTCGTCATCTTCAATTTTCTGTTGCTGTTTTAAAAATTCATGGAAGTTGTCGTTAGTTATTGGAACATCACCTAAACCGGATAAAGTGAACTTGAAATCAGAATCAACAAGGAAAACATCCAATGGGGTGGTAGAGTTGATATCGGCAACGTACATGATATAACTATGACCAACGAGGAACCATTTAGCAGTGTGTCTTTCCACCATTGCCTTTAAATCTTTAACTCTTAGGTGCCCAACTCTCCAACCTTGTGCTTTGGCAGTTGTTTTAATCATCAAGTAGCCTTCTTTACGTTTCTTACCATTCTCATGTGACAATAAAACACCAATGGGAGAAAGCTCAAAAAACTGAAAGATTCTATTGGCCTGTGCCTTCAGAGTAAGCGTTCTAAATAAAATATCCAAATATTCTTGAATGGCGTCTCTATAATGTTCATGGGTTAGAATCTCTTTAGGCTGTCTTGTTCTTCTAAATATATGACGTCTCCATACACTTGAATGAGAAGTTGAGACGGATGAAGTCTCCGAGTTACTGTCATCTACCAAACTACTTCTATCAGACACTACTCCGGATCTAATACCTCCATCATATGGAGTAACTTCCAGATCATCAACTGCTCTTGCCTGTGGTAGAGGTAGCTGTCCCATTGAAAATGCAACCTCATTTTGAGGATGTTGCGAGCTCGTAGACAAAGGATCCGGAAGAACTGTACCGTACATTGTTTTACCGGGTTGATGAGTTTGACTTTGTTGTATTTTATATTTTGGAAATTTTGGTAACTCTAATTCTTTGTTACCTTTCAATAAAACATTTTCTTGCAAAAATTGTAGTCTCAATTTGTTGTTTAAATTGGCCAAATCTTTTGAAGTTTTCTCTAATGACCATCTTAACAAATTATCACCAATGCCATAATCTAAGTCAATCTTGAATTTTCTTTTTCTTGTCAGAGGATTCGTTGTTATATCTGTCAATGTCAAGCTTAACAACTGCAACAGCATTGGCACTCTTTTGACACCGTGTTCATCAGTTGTGAAATAAGTTGAAATAATCAAAGCAACTGGAAACCCAACAATCATTGAATTCAAAAGGAACTCGGTCTTTAGTTTATTTCTAACTTCTAATTCATGTGAATGATCTTTCAACCCTTGGTTCAGAGTGGATGGACTTCGCATATGCTCTGTTCGCTTTGCTCTTCTGATTGCTCTTAATAATTTATTTTGAAACGGTTTCTTTTCTTCATTATTTGAAGTGTTGATATGGTGCAATTGATGATTTTCTTCAGTATCCTTTGCCATGAATGGGAACAAAGAAATTTTTCTTTTGGAGTTAGCTGTCTGTTGATTGGCTTGGGAATGAGTTGCAGATTGTGACTTTAAATTTGGTCTATCTTGTGAGGACTGACTTCTAATATCAAGATCACTCATCCTGGATTCGGTTAGTCCAGTGTCTTCTACCATTTTAGATCTGAAAACATGTCTATTCGGAACTTCCTCACTATTATCCATTATTCTATTGGTACTCTGTATTTCCGAAATAATATCATTGTCTATACTATTTTGACTTAGTTCGGGCGAGTAACATGGATCTTCAGGTAATTGATCATCATAATCAGTAGGAACAGTCTGTGTTTCTGCATGATTTGGAGAATTCATGGATGCCATTTCAAGTTCAATTGAGCACTCTTTGGTACTACTTTTAGTGTGAATTCCGAGAAGATATACAAGTATCAATTGATCCAAAAACGAGTCCAGAAACAAGAAAGGAAATTGCAATTGCTGTTAATTCCAGAGTTGAAGCTGAAATAATAGAATTTGATTGACTTGTAGAGGATGTGTGTGTGCCTTGTTTGTTTTGCTTTTGGCTTGGTCTCTGTCATGATTTCAAAAGAAGATGTTTAATATAATTTTAGTTTGGGTCGCCGTCCGAAGCGCCGTCGAGCGGTGTGAAGTGATTTTACTGGGGAATGGGAATGGCCCTGAGGAGTCTCCTTCGATATCCACAAAGGGGGCGGGGGGTTGTTAGTTTTCCTATATATGATCTAATGGGTTTATCACATTTTGGAAGCATACATAATAGTTATATTTCGAGTAAATGCTGGAAAGTAGAAAATGATTATTAGAAAGGCATGTCATAGACAACCGCACCATTACTTCAGCATTGGCTGCCCTTTACAGGTTTAATTTATGCTTCTTTATAATTTATTAAATAACTATTTACAGGTTTGTTATACAGTAGTTTATATAACCTGGTAGTCTAACCTAACAGTTTCATTCATCGGATCTATCTAAAATCATCATCTTCAGACATTGAGGTTCTTTCACCTGCAACGGTTTTCAAAACTTCCATCAAATCATTCAATTTAATTACCCAAATCATTATTTTTTTGAATAACTTAGAACTTTTCCGCTAACAAATTGGTTAATCTCTTGGTGATATCACCTTTTATTCTAATTGTTGAACTTTGCATCATACAGTTAAAGTTTGATTTTTCAATTTCAGGGAATAACTTCTGTATATCGTTTCTTAAAGTAGTGATATCACCTTGAATCCTTTTCACTTCGGTGAAAACAGCTTGACTTTTGATAGTTTTATAGACTGGTAAGTTACCCTTCGATGTTCTTGGGATGAAGTAAACACCTCTGTAGCTCTTACCATACAAATCATCGGGTTTGACTTGTTTCAAACTTGGGAAAACGATTGGTAATCTTGGATTCTCGCTTAGTTTTGGGATGTGTGATGATTGGAATCTAACCAGAGATTGTTTCTGTTGCTGTTGCAGGAGACTTCTGAACATTGTGGACTTATGTGTGTTTTATAATGTGGTATAAATGATAGGCAATGTGGAATGACAGATTCAGGGCACAGACAGTCAACAAACCTCTGATAAGTTATACATAATTACAACTAACTCTTTTGTTTAATCAACAACCAACCAGCCTGCTAACATTCAACTTAATGCCAGAAATCCAAAAATTTTCATTTATGTCGTGCGAAAATCAGCTATATAAACTAGCCACAGACATTTACCCCCTCACCAGCCCCATATGCCACAAAATAAGGAATCCCAAAAAGCTTTTCCAATGTTTAAGCCTCTATCATTATCATTTTGGATGTCAATGCTTCACTCAATTTTACAAGAGGTCTATCATCAATACAGCAGGCCCATACCCCAACTCAATATACAGCCATATTCATTAATTCACAGATTAATATATCATTCCAGCAACTAGCATTTTTCAGTTCTATCTCATGGCTTAAACTGTGTCCAATTCGTCAATAGCTGAACGTACATATATCTTTAATCTCAATTTGCATACTTATCAATATACAACTTCGATTGACAACAAAAAGATTCGATTAACTAATAGAAGTCAAAAAAGAAAAATTAAAAGGGAAACCAAAGCTTTAGTTAGACTAGTAAAACATTACATATAATACGAAATGGGTAGACCAAGAGTATGTTTGATCGTTTGAAATTGAAACCACACGTGTTTTGTTTTCACTTTTTCCCCCTCCCCTCTATTTAATGAAGTTTACTAACATTATACAAAACCTCGTGCTTTTTTTGTTTTAAATCAGTTGATTCTACTAGTTCGCCATGGGGAATCTCAAGGAAATAAAGATAAATCTGTGAATAGATACATTCCAAATCATAAAGTGCCGTTAACAGAAAAGGGTCATAAACAAGCACAAGAAGCAGGCAATTTACTACGTGAGTATTTGAAGGAAGATGATTCAATTTGTTTCTACACATCACCTTATGTAAGGGCCAAACAAACATTATGTGGTATAATAGAATCTATTGCTGATACAAATATCAATTACAAAGTTTATGAAGAACCTAGAATGAGAGAACAAGATTTCGGTAACTTCCAAGGAACAGCTGAAGAAATGGAACAAATTTGGATAGAGCGTGCACAGTATGGACATTTCTTTTATAGAATCCCACACGGAGAAAGTGCAGCCGACGTTTACGATAGATGTGCGTCGTTTAACGAAACATTGTTCAGACAATTCAGTAAAGATTCATTCCCTTCGATTTTAGTTTTAGTAACACATGGTATTTGGGCCAGGGTGTTTTTAACTAAATGGTTTAGGTGGTCTGTTGGTAAGTTTGAAGATCTACAAAACGTTCCAAATTGTGAATGGATTGTGATGGAGAAATCTGAAGAAACTCATCGATATAAATTAATATCGCATTTAAGTACTTGGTCTGAATTAGAATCTGAAAGTCGAAATGAGAAATTGAAAAAAGATACAAACGATGAATTCAGATTCAACACTAGTGTTCCTTTAACTGAATACGAAGTGAGTCAAGTGATAGAAGCCGAAGTAAAAGCTAAGGCAGAACAAGTTGAAAAATCATTGAAAATTAAAGAGATGTTTGATGGTATGAAAGATAAAAAAAGACACAGTGAGATGAATAGATGCCACACGGATGATGCTGATGATGATCATGAAGATGATAATTGCAAGAATACTGTCTAGTTTCAGTTTAGGTTTTTTTTCTCTGTAAATTAATAAAGTTTATAAGCAGAAGAAAGGGTCCTTCAACATTCAAACTTTTTGCTTTGAGTTGCTGGTTATAGTAATAATAAATTATGCAATCGAAAATCAGAGCAAGTAAACAATACCAATGGCTCAGATAAACCGTTCATCCACCATATAATATAATTAAATTCTTCACCATATTCTGTTGAATTTGTTGGGTATGTAATCTAGTGTGCCTTATGTAAGTCAGACAAACCTGTCAAGATTGGAGGGGACTGGGGTAAAAGGAATCTAGATTCGCATTGGAGGCTATTTGGGGCCAATTTATTAACAGGGAGTCCGGTTGGGGGGTTTGAGAAACAATCTAACCAGTTGTACGTGTTCATTTGGATGATACAAAGAGACGTGGCAACAGTGCTGTAGGCTATAGGCTATACAATATACAGAGATAAAATATAAATAGAGATTGGGATCCATCCCTCCATCCATCCCCATCCCCATCCACTGATCCAGGTTCACTATCCATCAACATCTACTATCTCTCTAAAGGTACAACCAACAGACTCCACATCGACGCGTCGTCCCTTTCTGCTAAACAACTAAAAATACCCCGGCTATTTGTCCTGTTTGCAACTTCTAGTATTCCACTACTCCGCCATTTTGTGTTCCGAGAATCATCCGCTTTTGCTTTGCTGCTGCATCTGACCTGACATCTGATCTTCAACTACACACATCACATCCATCCGATTTATTCAGTATTTATACTGTTTTTACTTCTGTTTATCAACAATTTCTTTCAATTGATTCGTTCCGATTTTTCACTCAATTAATCTTGATTAAATTAAATTTGATATTAATAATATCTACTTAATACACTAATTTACTAATATAATATACACAAAATGGTACGTTCTGCTTACACTTTTTTGAAATCTATCTCTTTACATTTATCCCCAAATGGCAATGTTCTTCACAATACTGATACTGGAAATGTAATTGAGGATAGCAATTTCAATTCTTCTCAATTGAATATTAATAAGAGTTCAAATATTAACATCAACAATTGTGCTTCCAAACAGGCTAGAACTTTTTTCGTCGGTGGTAACTTCAAAATGAATGGATCTAAGGCTTCCATTCAGAAAATCGTTTCAGATTTAAATGAAGCTGATTTACCTTCAAATGTTGAAGTTGTCATTGCCCCACCTGCTCCATACTTGTTATGGGCTGTTGAAAACAACAAGCAACCAACTGTCTCCGTCTCTGCTCAAAATTGTTTCGACAAGGCTTCTGGTGCTTACACCGGTGAAATTTCTCCAGAATCATTAAAGGACTTGAACGTCCCATGGGTTATCTTAGGTCACTCTGAAAGAAGAACAATTTTCAAGGAAACCGATGAAGTTGTTGCTTCAAAGACCAAATTCGCTTTAGACTCTGGCCTAAAGGTTATCTTATGTATCGGTGAAACTTTTGAAGAAAAGCAAGCTGGTGAGACCTTAAACGTTTGTAAGAGACAATTACAAGCTGTTTTAGATATTGTTTCTGACTGGTCAAACGTTGTTATTGCTTACGAACCGGTTTGGGCTATCGGTACTGGCTTAGCTGCCACTGCTGATGATGCTCAAGAAATCCACAAGGACATCAGAACTTTCTTATCCACTGTCATTGGTGAACAAGCGGAAGGTGTTAGAATCTTATACGGTGGTTCTGCTAACGGTAAGAACGCTGTTGATTTCAAGGACAAGCCAGATGTCGATGGTTTCTTAGTTGGTGGTGCTTCTTTAAAGCCAGAATTCACTTCCATCATCAAGTCAAGAGAATAAATTTATTCATTATATATAAAAATTAATAAATAAATAAAAAAATTCTTTCCTCTCTATATGTATTTCTTTTATATATGAGGTTATAGTCTTTACATGTTAATGTTTTATATTTTGGTCCTCGTTTTTGATAAATAAACTCTTAACGTTTTCTGTTTCCTTCCGATCATTATTAAATGTTTTCATTAAATTATTTGTACGTATATAAATAGTATTGTTCGAATCGCAAAACTTACACTTCTTCCCTTTCTTCATCATTATCAGTAACTAGTTGAATCTCATTTGTGTTGAATCTATCCATCAACAACGTACTATCTGGATCAGCTTTACCAACTTGACTCATCAGCCTCTTACTAATCTCTATAGACTTGTCTTCACACTTCTTGATCGATCCACTAACATTAATACAATTAACGATACAATTCTCACCGTTTATTGAACTTACAAAAGTCAATGAACCTACAACGTGCCTGTAGTTATCTCTATTCACTCTAATTATCCCCGTGCTTGTTTTGTTACTGAAATATTTTATTGATAACCCAACAGCCATTGATGATCCATAGTCTCCAAAATTTACCTGTAACGAGTTCCGAATTAACTGAACTAGTAGCTTGGGAGTCACCTTTGGGTTACTGGATTGATGTAACGATATGATGGTCTTTGATCTCGTTTGATATGAGTCTGTCAATGGAAAAGTTTCCCGTTCTGGGTACAAAATCTCAAATAGTATATATCTTGTCTTTAGTCTGACCATATTTGTGTTTACTAGTTATGTGCTTTTCGATGTTTTTGTTAGTAAAAGATAGCAAAGGAACATGTATTAGACACTGAATAAATATAGATAGGAGTTTAGTTCTATAAAAATTTTAGTATGACAATTAAAAGGTTGTATTATTATGTAATCAGCCGATCGACGCTATTTTTTACCCGGAAAAGCGACGCGAAAGTTTTCTTGTAGGATTTGCACAAACACGTCCCCAAGTCTCTCTTTTGAGTAATTAGTCAAGCTTTCGTTTACTTAACAGTGGATGGCATACAAAATACCTGACGATTGATCAACTTGACTGAAGGATGAAACATATTCATTTAATCAACTTTCAATTTGTTACATTTAACACGACCATCAACAGAAGATAAGAAGCACAGAATTCAACAAAATCTATACTTTTATCTTTCTTATTATTGTCGATAGTTAAATTATATTGAAAGATTAATTTATGAATATTACAACAAAATTATTGTCCAACAGATACTCATCGATAATTAGAAGATCCTTTCAAACTATGTCCTCTTCAAAGTTAGAACAATGGCCAGCCTCTAAAGTGCGTCAAACTTTCTTTGACTACTTCCAAAACAAACACAACCATACATTTGTTCCATCCTCCTCTGTCATTCCTCACGATGACCCAACCCTATTATTCGCCAATGCTGGTATGAATCAATATAAGCCAATTTTCTTGGGTACTGTCGATCCATCTTCCCCATTTGCCGTTTTAAATAGAGCCGTCAACTCTCAAAAATGTATTAGAGCTGGTGGTAAGCATAACGATTTAGAAGATGTTGGTAGAGATTCTTATCACCATACTTTCTTTGAAATGTTGGGTAACTGGTCATTTGGCGACTACTTCAAAAGGGAAGCCATCGAATTTTCCTGGGAATTATTGACTAAGGTTTACGGTTTAGATTCTGATAGATTGTACGTTACGTACTTTGGTGGTGATGAAAAGTTGGGTTTAGAACCAGATTTAGAAGCTAAGAAGTTCTGGCAAGATGTTGGTGTTGCCGATGACCACATCTTACCAGGTTCAGCTAAGGATAACTTCTGGGAAATGGGTGACCAAGGTCCATGTGGTCCATGCTCTGAAGTTCATTATGATAGAATTGGTGGCAGAAATGCTGCATCATTAGTCAACGAAGATGATCCAGATGTTTTAGAGATCTGGAATAACGTTTTCATCCAATTCAACAGAGAATCTGATGGCTCTTTAAAAACTTTACCAGCTCAACATGTTGATACTGGTATGGGTTTCGAAAGATTGGTTTCAATTTTGCAAGATGTTAGATCCAATTACGATACAGATGTTTTCCAACCTTTGTTCTCCAAGATTCAAGAAATCACTGGTGTTAGACCATACTCTGGTAAATTCGGTAAGGATGATATTGATGGTATTGACACTGCTTACAGAGTCTTGGCTGATCACGTGCGTACTTTAACTTTTGCTTTAGCAGATGGTGGTGTTCCAAACAATGACGGTAGAGGTTACGTTTTAAGAAGAATTTTAAGAAGAGGTGCTAGATACGCTAGAAAATACATGAACTACCCAATTGGTAAATTCTTCTCTCAACTATCACCAACTTTGATTGCCCAAGTTAAAAATGTTTTCCCAGAATTAGCCAAAGACCCAGCTTCAATCTTTGAAATCCTAGATGAAGAAGAAGCCTCATTTGCTAGAACTTTAGACCGTGGTGAAAAATTATTCGAACAATACGCAGTTATCGCTTCCAAGACCCCAGAGCAAACTTTGCCAGGTAGAGATGTTTGGAGACTATATGATACTTATGGTTTCCCAGTTGATCTAACCAGATTGATGGCTGAAGAAGCTGGTTTAAAGATTGACGAAGAGGCTTTCGAAAAGGCTAGAATTGCATCAAGAGAAGCTTCCAAAGGCACCGGATCCAAGGCTGGTAAAGAGTTATTGAAGTTGGATGTTCATGCATTAGGTTTCTTAGACAACAATGTCTCTGTTCCAAAAACCGACGATTCTTTCAAATATGGACACGAAGATATTAAGACTAAGATTGTTGCCATTTATGCAAACAAGGAGTTCGTTGAATCGACAGAATCCATTGCTGAAAACGAACAAATTGGTATCTTGCTAGAAAAATCACCATTCTATGCTGAGCAAGGTGGTCAAGAATTTGATACCGGTAAGATCGTCATTGATGGTTCTTCTGAATTCAATGTTGAAAATGTTCAAGTTTATGCTGGTTACGTTTTACACACTGGTTACATCGCTGAAGGCAAACTATGTGTTGGTGATGACGTTATTGCCGGTTACGATGAATTAAGAAGATGGCCATTGAGAAACAACCATACTGGTACACATATTTTAAACTTGTCTTTAAGAGAAGTGTTAGGTGATGGTATCGAACAAAAGGGCTCTTTAGTTGCTGCTGAAAAATTAAGATTTGATTTCTCTCACAAAGCTGCTATTTCTTTGAAAGATTTAACAAAGATTGAAGCTATTTCTAACAAGATCATTAAAGACTCTTTACCAGTTTACTCTAAACCAGTTAGTCTGGAAGCTGCCAAGAAAGTCACTGGTTTAAGAGCCGTCTTTGGTGAAACCTACCCAGATCCAGTTAGAGTTGTCTCCGTTGGTATTCCAGTTGAAGATTTACTGGCTGATCCAACCAACGACAAATGGATGGATTACTCGATTGAATTCTGTGGTGGTACTCACGTTACCAAGACATCTGACATCAAGGATTTCGTTATTATTGAAGAAAGTGGTATTGCTAAAGGTATTAGAAGAATTGTTGCCGTTTCCGGTGTCGATGCTCATGAAGTTCAACGTATCGCTAGAGAATTTGATGAATTATTAGATCAAATCGAACAAATGCCTTTCGGTGAAGACAAAGAAAAGAAATTGAAGGAAATGGGTACAAAGATTGGCCAATTATCAATCTCTGTCTTACAAAAAGCAGCATTGAAGGATAAGTTTGCCAAGATTGAAAAAACCGTCAAAGATGAACTAAAGGTTAGACAAAAAGCTGATACTAAAAAAGCTTTGGACACGGTTAAAGAATTCTTTACTGGTAACACTGAGGCTGAATTCTTAGTGAAGCACGTTGAGATCACCGCTAACGCTAAGGTTATCACCGAAGCTATTAACTTAGTCAAGAAGGATAACAAGGGTAAATCTTTGTTCTTAATTACTGGTTTGAAGTCAGATGCTAAGATTGCTCAAGGTGTCTACATCTCAGATGAACATTTAGCTAAGGTCCCAGCTACTGAAGTTGCTGAATTAGCTTCTACTTTCATTGGTGGTAAAGCTGGTGGTAAAGGTAATGTTTGCCAAGGTATGGGTACCGAAGTTGCAGGTATCGAAGAAGCCATTGCTGCTGTTGAGAAGTTGTTGAAGGAAAAATTGCTAGTGTAAGTTTTTTTGTCGCTTATTGATTTTTCTTCACATTGTTATATAGTATTAATTCTCTTATATTAATTTTCTTTTCCTTGTTACTAGTTGCTTTTAAGTCTCATCTAATTTTATTCTATTGACTTTTCCTCATATCTACGTTTTTTGTATGTATTTAATTGATTCATAATGATACGTTTAATGTTCAGTTTCAAGCTTACGGGGAACTCTATTTCATTCCACCAAACCGATACAAGGCTGTGTAAAGTAAGTTTATTAGTGTGTATACTGATAAATTAACCATTCCCCAGAATCTCTCCAAGTTGAATGAACTAACTGCCTTGAGATACAAGTTGTCTATTCCATTTCATTGCAAATTGGCATATAGGCAGCACTAAATTCCCCCTTCAACGGCACATAAGTATAGACATTAGACTATTGTACACCGTTGCTCTGTCATAATAACATTTAATCACTATAACCCTTACGAGATGAGAGGTTTCCCCATAGCGCTCATAGTTCTCTCCTCCCTGTGGACGCTTATCAAAGCAGACAATCCGATCAACCACGATCAACAAGCACTGGAGCATGATAACTTTATAGCTGACTATGGAGGTATCGAAAGTAATGCACAAATAGATATATATGATTCTGATTTTGAATTAAACGAAATAGAAAAAAGATCCAATGAAGCCATTGATCTAATAACCAACATCAAAGAAGACACCACCAATGATAGCAACATTGGTGATTGGGAACCTGTTCAGGCACAAATTTTTGTTAATCAATCACAAACGTACGTGTTTCCTGTCAACTATTCCTCTATTGGTTTTTCAAAATCTTCACAAATTATGATTTTCATCAGCGGTTCTATATGTTCGTTACCTGAGAGCATGAGTGTCAATAAACCTGATAACGGGTTGAATCTCTTTTATACTTTTAACCAAAACTTGACGAATTTACGGCAAATGGATTCCTTAAAATTTGTTAACGGTTATATTCAAGGTATTGCTAAGCTCGATGTTGTGGATGCCAACGAAAACTTGTACATTACGGTGACCCCTGATAAATGTGACGAATGTGCTAGTGACGAATACTGGGTATATGAGGTTGGTGTTTCGCAAAACTCTTTAGTTTTCCAATACGACATTGGACAAAAAGTTTCTGTTTTAGATACTGATTATGATTCTGTGTTACTGTCTGCTTCAGAGATTGAATTTTCTGACATTAATTCAAGTTTCAAAATATACGTCTATGATTATGAATTGCTACATGAATTTCAAGGACTGAATCAAAGTTGGTGTGCTATTAGAAGCTCTCAAGATTACGTTAAAGCTGTAGAAATTAAAAATACTACTGTCACCGGTAATTACAGTTACTTCTCCATTGATAATTTGAACCAATCAAGTACGTATGCAGCCGTGGTTGTTGAAGATTATACAAATGCTGCATTTGGTGGTGCTGTTTACAAATTCTTTGAGGTTGAGACAGCAGGGTCAGAAGCTTGTAAAGTGATCTATGGATTAGATTTTTGCTCTGAAGTTTCTTACTCTGTACCTGTTTCTGAGGCCTTTTATGAAGGGTCACAAAGTATAATTGAAATGGCACGTTTATACGATAGCTATGCCAGTGAACAATATCAGAATTTCCAATTCGCCCTACAGCAAATACCCTGTGATACAGAATTGGATGCCAGGTATTCTCCTATTAGAACATGTGCAGATTGTGATTATTCGTATAGATCATGGTTATGTGCTGTGACTATACCTAGATGTTCAGCTGAAGAGCAGCCTCTTTACAAGGCGTATGAAGCTGGTGACGGGAGAAACGATTTCATACGAGAACATGTGATCCCAGCATTGGATTACTATGAAGTTCTACCGTGTGTCAATGTCTGTCATGCAATTGTCAGAGATTGTCCTTCTGAGTTTGGTTTCATGTGTCCCACTGAGATAGACAAAGTCAAGTTAAGTTACAGTGATGACAATTTCTTGGACGCTGGGGATAACTATCTCGCATGCAATCTCATAGGGACTGATAATCAAATCATCAGTTTTGCAAACAGGATTACGAAGGGTGACCACACCCTCTGGACAGCATGGTTGTTGGCTGTTGTTCTTTATACATTGATATGACCTTGTGTATATTCTATCTAACGCTTTCTTTATGGAATCCCCCTTCTTTTAATTCACTATCATGATACGCTGACGTAATCTTCCTCTAAATATTTTGTAAGAAATGACGTAATCCGAGGTAAAGCCCTGAAAACGATTTCTCAAGTTTCTTTGACTCCGTGGTTTGTTGTCATTTCAGAGCTCAACTCTAAGAACAGTTTTTATCTATAGCTCTTTGTAACAGGATAGAAAAACATACACAATTTCTTCAATAAATAACAAGGTCATCAGTCCAATCAATAAAATTTCAAAGGATCATGAGCATCGTACAGCAACTATCCACTGATTTGCTCACACTATCAGGTGAATCAAAAAGAAGGAACTCAGATATCAGACATGCATCTGAAAAATCATTGGAAATATTGAAAGCTTATCAACCGTCGTCTGACGAACAGCTTTTTTTGAAGTCATTGTCTCAAAACAGTGAATTCATTAATCCATTTCTACTTTCATGTCAGTCGAGAAACGCCAAATTTACTGCAATTGCATTACAATGCCTGAGTAAGTTAATCTTATCGCAATCATTACCAGTGACCAAATTAGACATCATAATCGATTCATTACTAGAGTCTACACATTCTTCCATTGAAATACAATTGAAGATCTTGCAACTATTACCTAGTTTTTTTCAAAATTACTCGATGTTTATTGCTGATGAATCGTTATCTAAACTGTTATTAGTTTGTTCTTCGTTACAAAGTGCAAATAAAATGGGTGCTGTAATAAATACGGCACAAGCCACTTTTCTTCAATTGATAAATATAGTATTTGAAAAAGTTATAGAAGAAGATAAAAAATCCTCAGATACCTCGGAAACCCTTGTATTTGAAGTTCCATGTGATATAAATCAAAACATCAAAGTTGGTGCATGCGCTTACGATTCCCAAAGAATTGTTAATGACTTATGTACATTGATCGAGCACCACAAACCTTCATATTTGAAAACAAATTATATAACCGAAGATTTTGGTTTTGAGTTGTTGGAAAGTATTATTAAAAACAATCAAAATCTTTTTGTTGGTCACCCTGAATTGGCACACTTACTTAGAATCAGGGTGGCTCCTACTCTATTGAGATTCTTATCATCAAGTAAAGATTTCACGGTTATGGTTAGAGTGTCTAGGTTGATGTTCTTACTGATCCACGATGAATTTGCGGTGTTGAAGATTGAGTCAGAAGTGACATTGTCATTACTTACGCATACTTTACTGAAAGAGTCCGCTTCACCTACTTGGAAGAAAGTATTAGCCTTGGAAATTTATAATGGAATCTTTAAGGATTTTGATTTAACTAGAAAGATATTCATGGAATACGATAATAATCAAGAAGAAGAAAGAAAGAAAGTTTTAGAAGATTTCTTCAAGACTTGTTTTTTAATCGTGAATGATAACAAGCAATTATTGAACACTGGTGATCTTGTTCAACCATCACCTTCTAGCGCAGGATCAGCTTCAGGATCAGGATCCGCCCCATCTTCCGCTGGCTCAAGTATAAATACAATAAGAAGCAAGAGTACCCCGTCTATTCCAGCATCACCAACCACATTACGCCAGCAACAGGAAGAAAAGAAACATGGACTTTCAATTGCAAAATCTTCCGTTAAGATGGCATATATCGAATCTTTGGACAAGGCTGACCCACCGCCTATTCCAGAAACGTATCAATTATATTTAATTTTCCAATCAATGATGTACTTATCCGAAGGTATTTGTAAGCATGCCTTAGACCTAGCTTCGAACACTATAATGGATTCAGAAGGCTCCACTACAACTTTGCAATTCTTAGCTGATGATTCATTTAACGACGACACTGAAACAACAAAGAAATTGAAAGAAGAATATAACTGTATAAAATGTATGATCAGCCTCAATGCCAGTCGTCTGGTGGCCATATATACGATCTTCATGCACTCCACACTTGATAACGATTTATTTTCCAGGTTGATCAGATCTTTACAAAGATTGTGTCATGCTTCTGGTATATTATCAATTAATGATACGAGAAACGATATATTATTGTTCTTTGCCAAGTCTACGTTAAATCTAACGGGTAAACAAGGTTTCCAAAATAAAATACTGTCATTTGGTGAAAGCCTTGTCGGGACAATTAGTTCAACCATCGGTAATGCAGTTTCAAATATATCTCACAATACTTCACATACAGACGGGTCTGTTCCCCCTTCTTCTTCTATGCAACAAGTCCATCTATACACGAGAAATATCAACTCTAGACAAATTCTATGTTTTAGGGTGCTGATCAGTTTGGCTACCTCTTTAGGTGCCATTTTGGAAGACCAATGGGAAATCATCTTAATAACTGTTCAATGGATCAGTTATTATATCGATGGTCCTTCTGACCTGAAAGTTAAAGAGATCCCTTCTATTTCGCCTTTATTAGCTAACAATGATTTAGGATCAGTTGAGGCTTCCCTTAAGAAGTTGATGGACGGTATAAACACACAAACGCCAACTGTTTATCATCATGTCTTGAACTCACTTGCCACCTTGTCCAATAAAGTTTTGAAGACGCCACTAAACAACGAAGATTTATTTGGTCATGGACCAATCAACAAAGCTGGCCAATTAGAAGCTGGTTTGTTCAACAAGAGCTTTTATATCAACAAATTGACTGATATTTGTGAAGTCAGCCCATTGAAGTTTTTAATTGAAACAGATGAGAATTGGAACTTCATCAATGACTTTTTAGTCAAACTGGCATGCGATAGAACTCTTGACGATGATACCAGATCATTGATTACTAGAAACTTTGATACTATTATTAAGAGTACTGCAGTTGCGGGATTTGATGCAAGTTCAGAGAAATCCGATACTTCACTAGATATTAATCAAAAGATTCGCTTGGAAACTGAGAGAAAAGTTTTAACGTCTCTACATCGTTTCATTGTTAGTTTATCCACTTTACCAATTTCGAATGAGGTGCTGGTTACTAACTGTGAAGTTGCCATGCAGTTACAAATTTTCAATACTTTGAAAAGCGTAATTGAAAGATTTGGTAACATTATTCAATATTATTGGAATGTTGTCACTGCTATGTTGAATTCTCCATTTGGTGTTATTGCTACCGCCGACGCTGGTGTGTTACAGGAAAAGGCTGTTAATGAGGTCATCACTTCTGTTTTGAAATCCACTTTCGAAACACTGAAGGTTATATTGGATGAAATTCTTCAATCGATCCCAATCAATCAAATCAAAGTCATTATTGATTGCTTATACAATTTTGTTACTCAAAAGTTTGACATGAATATTTCATTCAATTCAATCAGTTACTTCTGGCTAATTAGTGATTATCTTAAGGACAAGATTGAAAGTAAAAAGCAAGATGGTATCGTTGATTCAAATGATGATATTGAAAAGCGTGTTGTTTCAGAAGAAAGCTTGATTAAAGAAGTGTCAAATGAATCATCAAATGAAGTTGATCTATATAAATGTTTATGGATCTATTTAATCTTGAAACTATCTACAACAACAAAAGATGCGAGAACACAAGTTAGAAACGGTTCAATCATGACATTTTTCAACGTTATTGACTCATATGGAACTCAATCACCGTCTTGGGCTTTGATTTATAAGATTATATTAAGCCCAGTCATTATGACTATTCAACCACCGTCGAATATCACATCTTTGAAAGATAGTGAACAAAAGGAATGGATTGAAAGTTTCACTCATATTATTAATGGCTTAAGTAAGGTTTTCAGTCAATATATGAACAATTTCGAAGGTTCCAATCAAAAGGAGACAATCAGCTTCTGGAAAGGTCTTATTGAATATTTTGCCAAGATGAGTAATCTTGAATTGAATTGGATTGAGCTAAACTTACAGATATTCAAATCTTATGAAAACTTATTGAACTCCTTCGTCAACAAAGAAGGTGAACCTAATGAGTTACCTACTGAGCTGATTGATCAATTCTACAGTTTCTGGTCCAATTTCCAAATTTCTTACAATTTATCAAACGACTCCTTATATCAAGAATCATTATCTGCATTCATATCATCGTTTGATCCTTTGTTCAAGCTTTTACAACCAGTGTTTACTTTAAATAAGCTTGAATTAATCCTAACAATCTTCAATTCATGCATCAGGTATCCAATTTTAATTGGTAACACCAGGGATGATCTGAGATTAACCAATTTACAGAGTCAAGTTTTAAACAACTTGGCAAAATTAAAATTCAAAGATCCGAAATTCGAATCACTACTAATTCAACAATTAAATTTGATCGTTGTCCTACCATTTTCAACAAGAGATTTGATTCAAAAGAAGTTGGGAGATAGAGGTATAAAGATTCCAACCTTCATTGCCGCCAGTTATAAAGCCATTGCACTACTTCAACAGCACATTGACACCATTGATGACCTAACACCTATAATCAACGATAAGTGTATTCTAAGGGTATACAAAGCATTATTGGAACCTTCTAAGTTGAAGAGCGACGAATTCAGACACGAGGGTAAAAACAGCTTATGGATGGAAAGTTTAGAAACACTAACGAAGCTTTCTAGTAGAATCTGTCGAGTGTTATCAAACCCAGATATTGAACCAAAGATTAAACCGGAGATCAAGTCACAACTATGGCCTTTGATTTTAGATACTTTCAAAACGTGTTTCATCTACTCCAATGATATTGAATCAAAAGAATATGAAGAATTTGATATTTTACAATATGAAGAGTTGAAAACCAGTCTTGTTCCGTTATTCAGCCAAGATTCGATTGTATCTAATACCATATTAGAAGAATTCATAGTCACGATCTGGACATCTTCATTCTTGTATACACTTGATGAAATTGAAAACTCTATACTAGAATCTTCAAAATCTCCAATTGAAGTTTCCAAAAAGCTATCAGAATTTGATTTCGATTTGACGTTTGGGTCAACTTTAGAAATCAAAAAGTTGCCGAGATTGAAATTCTCAAAAACTTGTCTTAATGATTTGATTTCATTTTCTGTTCCTTCTTCAACCACTTCCACTCACTCTCTATTATTTGAAAAATCATTATCTTATTTCATTTCAAGATGTTCATTCGTACTAAGAAAGTTCTTGAGCGACATGCAGTTGTTGAATAAAGAACCTTTACCTAGAATCCAACAAGTTGAAATCAGATTGGTCTTGAGTGGTTTAGTTTCCATAATGAAGGCACTGGATACTGTTGATTTTGATAAAGAAAGATCTAAAGACATTTACTCAAAGCTAGTCGTTCTGTATCCATTGTTAGTGAAATCAATATCTGTTGATAGTAGGGTTCATGGGGTTGCTGATTTGGTTAAATCGATTTGTGTCAATTTTGGTAAGAACGCTATTTAGATACAGTTGTGAGTAATGCGTAGGTGTGTAGGCTTTAATGTACAAAAATGCTCAATATAATTGACAAATATTATTAACGCTATAAAGAAATAAATATTTAAAAGAGAAAAAGTTAAAGCTATAAATCAAAAAATCAGATAATATAATTTCTAGTTTTTATTTGTGAGTTTTACCAACGAATTGGGCCTTCTTGAACTTGCTTTGAAGTTGGTGCCGTTTTGTAAGTGGTATAAGTTTGGGACGAGATAGGTTCAGGAAAACTAGTCAAATTGAATGGACTCCCAACAATGGTCGTTTCTTCAACTTTATGGTCAGACACATATGTTTGTTGATCTTCTTCATCTATATTGAAGTATTCCGAATTATAAATCGTCGACATGGTATGTTTACCATCAAGTCCATTTCTCCTTCTTTCAAAATCTCTCCATGTCATATGCACAATTTGTGAACCATCAAATTCTCCCTCCTGGTTATCATGACTGGTTTTATCCCCTGTGTTTGTCTTTCTCGTATCACCCCAACTAAAATCATCAAATTTCCAAAAAGCATAAGCGGGTAGGATAAAATTCCAAATTGGTAATGAAAGAAAATAAACAAACATCCATAGAATATAACTCAAATTCGAAACGGTGACAATGATAAGTAAACCAGGAAGTCCAAAAATAACACCCATCAAAATAAGAGATAGCACGGGAGTTGGAGTAGAAACAACTGCTATCACAAGAATGTAAATCGTGAAGGAGATGGATGCCGGTAAAACTAACGTACCTATTAGTTCGACAGTAATAATGAACTGCATAGAAAAGCAAAATGTACCACATAGATTGTTAACCAAAACAAGCTCCATTAAATTGTGGACTGTTGAGTTAATCCACCGACGACGCTGTGATAAAAGAACTTTGAATTTGTGAGGAACAATTGTCTTACAAGCAGCTTTTGAAACAAACACCTGTTTCCTTCTTGGGAACGTTCTCAACATTAAGGACGATAAATATCTGTCCTCCCCTAATAATAACAAATTTTTCTTGTGTAAACTGTTCAGAACATTTTCTGAATATTTTTCAACTATATCAGGGCATGCTAGTATGGGTACCCAAACATTTAATGATTTGGGAGCCTTAATTCGATACATGCAAAAGCAACCAGGTAAACAGGTGACGCTACCAAAGACAGACTCAAATGCTTTGGATTGGTGATGAGATATATAATATTCAAAAACTTGAATTGCAGTGACCCATGACTGTGCTTTATTCGCTATCCTTGTTTCACCACATAACCCCATTATTTCAGGGCTTTTAACCATTTCAGCAATCATGTGAGTAATGGAATCAGGATAAACTAAAGTATCAGCATCGACCATCAAAAGCGCTTCATAATGCATTGCCATCAATCCGGTAACTCTCCATATTGATTTAAGCATTTCAAATTCAAGTTCTGTCAGTCTCTCATCAAAAGTAACCTTTTGTAAAAATGACATCAAAATAATTTGAGAGTCTCTTTTACCTCTATTCCCAGGCTTGGATGTATCAGTTTCATCTGGAGTTCCAGATTTAATTATTAGTAAAATAGGGATCTTTTGCTGTTTTTCAACAGGAACAGTGGTATTATCATATTTATAAAAACCCGAATAAATTTTGGCCATATTATGTCTCTTCGTACCTTGTGCAACGGAAACGTATGAATAGGCTTGAACTTGATCTACTGGTTCACTGAAATCTGTCATTATGTCTAAGCATATATCCGGTGTTGACTTGGAGTTTCCAGCACCTGTAACTAGACCATCGCAAACAATAACTATCAATTTATGTGAATTTGGGTAATCTGTTGTCGCAATTGAATCCATAGTCGTCCTTATACCATCTTCATCTTCAGAGTAGCAAGTAACCAAACACATTGCATGAATTAAAGGATATCCGAATGGTTCCCAGTTTATCGGAGGTTGTGGAATAATATCAGGATGGACTAAAGACGGGTCCAAAGTTAAAATTTCTGAGTCTTGTGCTATTCCTGTCATCGGATTTGAGCTAGCTTCTAGTATTAATGATTGTTTCGAATTCCCTCTAGACTGCCTCTTTTGTTGACTGGAAAGAATAAAAGACTCTGTGCTCATTGTAACATACTTTGGGACATAATCCGTAATCGATGATGTGCTATCCGCAAACTCCAGGTAGCTATTATTTCCCAAACTCCGTGACAAGCTGTGAGCTTTCTTCACGTTAATTGAACCTTTATATCCAGCTCTTTTGGATTCATCTACAGTTGGAAGAGGGACAGCGGACTTGGGATCGTCAGCCCATTCCTCTAACTTTCTGTCACGTGCCGCCATCTCTTTGATTGGGGTTTTTGAAGCACCTTGCCTTGGTGCAATTCCCCATTTGTAATAGCACGCAATGAAGAATTTGGACAATACGATTGAAAGAACAAACACCAATGAAACGTAAAGAACAATAGATGCCGCTATACATCCAACAGTATCAACGTCTATGACACCAACTTTGGCAATTTCAATTAAGCAATTAGCAATTTTTCTCTCATGTGGTTCCGATAGAAGCACAGAAATATCGTAACCTCTCAATGAACGATCGTTCTTAATATCATCAAACAGTTCAGGGTAGTCAAGGTCATCTGCCAAAATCCAATCAATCAAATCCATATCCAAAACATGACCATTAAATACAACCAAATTTCTGGAACTACTCGCGACTTGCTCCCAAGTATAGTAAACATCACCTTTAATTTCAAGTCTGTAGAAGGCTTCACGTGCTTTAGAAGAAGTGTGACAAGAATACCCTTCATAAAAATTAACAGAGAAATCTGGTTTAGAGGATCCATCAATTGGGAACACCTTGCAAGGCATATACCAAGCTAATTCGTTATTTTCGTTAAATGGAATTCTGCAATTAATCTTAGGGGTTATCAAGTCTTTGCAGTTACCATTGACGTTCTGAAACAAAAGACTTGCATCTTTACCCCCAGCATTTATTGGTGGGTACAACACATTCGATCCCGGTTCAACACCTAAAGCACCAGGATGAGAGGATGAACCTAAATCATAAGCCCTTCCATTCACCACAAGAGTGTCAGAAGTAATATTTGAAACCTGCAACCTTGACCTTAAACCTGTACAAACAGTTCTGGTGAATCCAAACGTCAAGAAGGCCATTGCCATACCAATATACAATATGATGGAAATCAAAGCTATCTTTTCCCTCCAAGCATATTGTCTCTCCTTTGTTCTAAAACCAAATAGCTTTAGCAAAGGTACTGGAGCCCAAAATGTCACAATGTAACAATAGATTTTCCAGTAGGGGGTTTCTGAAGCTTCGGCTTGGACTGGCAGTTGGTCTAAAGGATCAACTTCATCTTGATTATCGGACTTTAGCTGATCAAGTATATATGGATCCAATGGCATTTCATGTGACCAGCCGCTGGAGTGGAATGTTTGTAATGGAATTGAGGAAGAAACGATATTAGAGATGAAAGATTTTCTTGAGTTTGATGATTTAGTTGAGCTTGTTTTGATTACTTTAATCAGTTTTGGAGAAGCATTGAGTGATCTTCTAGCTCTGTTCCTTTTCACCAATGACCTTTTTCTATTCACTGAACCAGATTCGGGGTCTATATCCGTTAGTTGTCCACCATTTGAGTCATCTCCAGCTAGAGTAAACGGCACTATTAAAAGAAGTTAGTAACCAAAGGACTGGAAAAGAACATGTTGTCCGTCTGTCTTTTTTAGCAACGAGGTGGAAATACTTTTGACTTCGTCAATTTCACTTAGTTAACTAATATTTAGCTGTTGATTTGTAGGCCTTCAAAGAGGATGTTATTGTGAACAAGAAAAAGAAGACAAGAACAAAGCAAGAAGAGGTGAATTCCCTCTTTTAGAGAGTTAGTTTGAGAGAGGAGAGTAAAACAAGCAGATCGCAAGGCTGTGTAGAGGCGGAATCGAACGTAAATGGACGCCGCGTCGATCGACATTAAAAATAAGACGCGTCTTCCTTCCCTTCAATTAACCCGATTAGGAAACTGTTTTATCCATTGTGACACGAACATTTCTGCAACTTATCAATTCAAAGTGGAAATAATTTCAACAGACGTGTTGGTGTATTGTTGCAGGTTAGGTATCAGATTTGGAGTTCACAATTTAGAAGGGGTTTGTTCTTTTCACGAACACTTTCATTTATTGAAACGCATTTCTCTAATATTTTGGCATTCTTACAATCAAGTAGGCATATTCATACTGACACACATATCCATATCTACAGGTAATACAACATACAATGTCTGATAGAAGAAGCCCTAGAAAAAGACAAATCGACAACGATGAATCAGACGAAGAAGTGTTTGCATCTCAAGATCCACGCTCCTCTCCGGCTCCCGGTTCAATAAACTCCTCTCCAAGACAGCTAGCTTCATCTCCAGCAATTCCATTTGAAGATGATGAAGATGAAAACGAGGAAGCAAGATTTTTCAATGACATCGATGATGTTGAAGAAAGGCTTGAAGAAGAAACTGGTGTTGACTTGATCGGTGATTCCATGGGAAGAGATTATACTGAAAACACCGAACAAGATCACTATGATGCTGAAGATGTCGATGATAATGATTACGATGAATTGAGTGCAACTGAGAAAAGAAGAGTTGATGCAATGTTAAACCAAAGAGATCAAATGATGAGAGGTGCTAATTTAGACTTGGACGAAGCTCTTGAAGGTCAAGATGATGATATTCCTCGTGATGAATATGGGTTGCCAATCCAAAGACGTAGAAGAAGACACAGATATGATGAAGATCCCGAAGATTTCTTTGACGATGTCGATCCACTAACTGAAGAGTTAAGTTTAGAGGCATTAGCTGAAGTTAAAGCCCCCTCTATTCAGGAATGGATTGTCATGCCTAACGTGACAAGATCGATTTTGAGGGAGCTAAAATCTTTCTTGTTGGAATATACTGATGATCAAGGTAGATCTATTTATGGTTCAAGAATTAGAACCTTGGGTGAAGTCAATAGTGAAAGTTTAGAAGTTTCTTATGTTCATTTACTCCGTTCAAAGGCAATTTTGGCTTTATTCTTAACAACTTGTCCTGAAGAGATGCTAAAAATCTTTGATATTGTGGCAATGGAAGCTACTGAATTACATTATCCTGATTATTCACAAATTCATTCTGAAATCCACGTCAGAATTGCTGATTTCCCAACAATTAACAATTTAAGAGAATTAAGAGAATCAAATTTAAATTCGTTGGTTAGAGTTACCGGTGTTGTTACTAGAAGAACGGGTGTCTTCCCTCAACTAAAGTATGTCAAATTCGATTGTCTCAAGTGTGATACTGTCTTGGGCCCATTCTTCCAAGACTCCAATCAAGAAGTTAAAATTTCATTCTGTACAAACTGTCATTCAAGAGGTCCTTTCAAATTAAACTCTGAGAAAACATTATACCGTAATTATCAAAGAATTACATTACAGGAATCTCCGGGTACTGTTCCAGCAGGTAGATTACCCCGTCATAAAGAAGTCATTCTGTTATGGGATTTGGTTGATATGGCCAAGCCAGGTGAAGAAATTGAAGTTACTGGCGTCTTTAAAAACTCATACGATGGTACTTTGAATGCTAAGAACGGCTTCCCAGTGTTTGCGACTGTCATTGAAGCCAACTCGATCAAGAGAAGAGAAGGTAGTACTAAAGGTAACAATGATACCTTAACTGAAGGTGGATTATCACCATTCCAATGGACTGAAGATGACGAAAAAAAGATCAGACAAATGAGTAAAGATAAAGGTATTATCGATAAGATCATTGCATCTATGGCACCATCTATCTACGGTCATAAGGACATCAAAACAGGTATTGCTTGTTCATTATTCGGTGGTGTTCCAAAGGATATCAATGGTAAGCATTCAATTAGAGGTGACATCAATGTTTTGTTATTGGGTGACCCAGGTACGGCTAAATCCCAGATCTTAAAATACGTTGAAAAAACAGCCCACAGAGCTGTCTTTGCCACTGGTCAAGGTGCATCTGCCGTCGGTTTGACAGCATCTGTCAGAAAGGATATCATTACCAGAGAATGGACATTGGAAGGTGGTGCATTAGTCCTTGCTGACAAAGGTGTTTGCTTAATTGATGAATTTGATAAAATGAATGATCAAGATAGAACTTCTATTCATGAAGCTATGGAACAACAGTCTATTTCTATTTCAAAAGCTGGTATTGTGACAACTTTACAAGCAAGATGTTCGATTGTGGCAGCTGCCAATCCAATCGGTGGTAGATACAACTCCACTATGAACTTACAACAAAATGTCAATTTAACGGAACCAATCTTATCAAGATTTGATATTGTGTGTGTTGTTAGAGATTTCGTCAATCCTGAGATTGATGAAAGACTAGCCTCTTTCGTTATTGATTCCCATATCAGATCCCATCCAATCAACAACAAGGATGGAACAGCAGATGCTGACACGGAAGTTGATGATAATTCAGGTGTTATGAACAGAATAAGAAACGAAGAATTGAAGAAACAAAAAGAATCTGAAATTTCACCAATCCCACAAGATTTCTTAGTCAAGTACATTCATTATGCAAGAACAAGAATCCATCCAAAATTGAATCAAATGGATATGGATAAAGTTTCTAGAGTGTATGCTGATCTAAGAAGAGAATCTAACACTACTGGTTCGTTCCCAATTACAGTGAGACATTTGGAAAGTATTTTAAGAACCGCTGAATCGTTTGCAAAAATGAGATTAAGTCCATACGTTTCTTCTAGTGACTTGGATAGAGCCATTAAGGTTACAATTGACAGTTTTGTTGGTACCCAAAAGATTTCTGTTAGAAAACAACTACAAAGAAGCTTCATGAAGTACACATTACCAAACAGAAGTGCCACTACTGTAAACTGATGACTTTGTTTTTGTTACTTTTCAATATTTTTCTGGTCTAGTGCTTGACTTTTTTGATGTTTCATTTTTGTGTTTATTGGCGTTTTGTTTTATTTATTTTCTTTTAATATATAGCTTTGTGTATCCGTGTTTTTGAGTTTCTTTCTATAATATCAAAATCAGTGTTTTATTGTTTTCAAACTGTCTTTTTAACTGGATTAAATTGGTATCAAAAGTTCATTATATTAACGTTAATAAATAAATAAGCGCCGATAACTCAAACAGCATGTATATAAGAAATGCGGCTTGGTATTAAATGCAGGTTATGTATATATAATTATCGTGGTCACATTAAAAGCAGGTCCCCAACCATCAAACGGTGACAAAATCAACATGAATCTTTTCGTCTGGCATATCAATATCGTGATCAGGAATCCCTATGTTTTCATCTTCGTAATCATCCTGTAATTCTTTGTCTTTGTCATCTTCTTGAATTTCAAGCATAACCTCTTTAACCAACGATTGGAATTCATTTTCGGATCCAGTAAACATTTTCTTCAAGTGTTTTAATTTATTCACCTCGTCATTGTTAGTTTCTTGAGGGTCAATATCTTCACCTTTTTCGTCTTCTTCTTCGTCTTTTTCTTCTAATTCTTCCCAAATGCTTTCATCCAAGAACTGCTGGCAAAACTCTCTGTATCCATGTTTTATAAGCACAGACTTCGGTAGTTCAAGTAATAGGAAATCATCTATATCAATATCCTTTGTCTTGATATATTCGATTAAACTATTGATCACACTGTATTGATACCTACTAGGCAACACAAACCCGTAGTCAAACGTCAAATATAAGGCTGGATCATCTGCAATTTTTTCCCGATCTTCTGGATTATCATAGATAGTGATATCTTCATCATCGATCAAGTGATCAAGAAACTGGAAAACGTCCTCGAAGTTAAAGCGCTGGCAAATGGGACATCGTAAAGCAACCATAGGGCCATCAGGTCTTTGCAACTGAAGGAACTCATCATTATTATCACCGTTCTCCTCGTTATTATTATAATCTTCCTCATCGTATATGAGTGGAATATCGGAGCTTGATGGTTTTAGTTTCGGAATTGATTTGACACACCTTGAAACAGGTTGGTTTTCAATGATATCCAGCATTCTCGACAAGGTTTTGCTTGCCATGGTCTGTTGTTCGGCAATCAACGAATCAATCTCGGTAAATGATTCGTATTTCATGGGTGTAATAGGAATTTATATATAGCTTAATAGCTTTGTAATAGTGTGTTATTAGATATAGCAAGCACCAGTAAACCAGTCCTTATTTTCCGATAGAAACAACAGGTTTCAAGTTCCTCTTCTTTCCTTTCTCAAAAGCTTTCAAAAAATCCCAAAAAATTTATTCACGTGTCGATCGACATTCTACTCTTCATTTTCTCTTTAAAACAATACTTCAACACTTTCCATTCTTCTCATCATACCATTAGTATATCCTTACAGTGTATATCACAGCTTCAGTTCTCTCATACTATATACTCAATTTACAAATCTACAACAATGTCAGAAATAAAAGAAGATCAGAAGACACCAATTACACCTGCGGCAATTTTCACATTCATCCCTAACTTAATAGGGTACACCCGTATCTTGACGCTATTAGCTTCATTTTTCACCATGAAATCACATCCAGTCTTCACGATGGCAGTTCTATACTCTACATCATGTCTATTGGATGCCTTTGACGGTTATGCCGCAAGAGCATTCGGTCAATCAACTAAGTTCGGTGCGGTTTTAGATATGGTTACCGATAGATGTTCAACATCATCGTTGATTGTGTTTTTAGCTGTTATATATCCACAGTACTTCATCATTTGGCAAGTTTTAATTTCATTGGACTTGGCATCACATTACATGCACATGTATGCATCGATTAGTTCTGGATCAACAAGTCATAAGACAATGAAAAAAGATACCAATATTTTGTTAAGATTGTACTACGAAAACAGAACTGTGTTGTTTGTTGTCTGTGCATTGAACGAATTGTTCTACATGAGTTTGTACTTGGATTACTATCAATTCAAAAGCTTACCATTGATCAACATTTCATTCCCAAGATTATTGATAATTCTCAGTGCTCCTGTTTGGCTGTTCAAGCAATTCACCAACGTTATTCAAATGGTCCATGCCAGTAATATACTGGCCGAATTGGATGCTAAACAATATAACGAAGATAATAAGCTGATTTAATTTTAAAGTAAAATAACTATCCAATTCGCAAGATCCATTATTAAGCGATTGTCGGGCAATCGTATCTGGTCTTTCCCTGACGAAAATTGCTAATATTTCAAAAGCAATAATCAATCATCTTTTTATCATCCACCCATCCATCCATTCAGCTAACAATCTATTTATCCATCATCGCCGCCACATTACATCCAATTACAAATATTTATATTATAGTACTTTTTTGTTTATTTATTATTATAATTATTACAGGCACTAATGATTCATTGAATCATGGATGGCTTTTACCCCTATTTTTTCTGTTGTACCTTCCTACCTTTTTATTTTTTGTCTTTTCTGAGTTTACTTGTTCATCTCTCTCTCATCTTCTTTCTCTCTTTCTTACTACTTTTTCACTACATAATATAGTCTATCATTATATATATATATATGTTACATCGCATTCTGTAATTCTCTGTATTCCACTCTATAAACTATCCAATTCCTCTTACTCTGAATGATCTCCAAAGGAAAACCCAAATTTTTGGATTTCTCGCAAAAAAAAATTTACGTGCATTTTTTCGATCTGTTTATTTGAAGCAACAACTCGATTGACCAATTTCTCCTTTTCTTCTTCTTTTATCCGTCTTATTTCATAGTCAGACAGTAGCAACTAACATCAACAACAATGTCATCATTTGAAACACCACGAAGTTCGTCGATAAACAACTCCTACTACACCCCAGTCGACGACACTTTCCTACAAACAAAGAGAAAATTCAAGCTATCTTCAAACGACACCTCTACTTCACTACCACAAAGGCCACCATCATTACCAATAGTTGACTTGGAACCACCAATCAGACCGTCCTCATCCGCTGCTGCTGTTAATGGCAGCACTAATTACAATTCGTCATTTATTTCAAGCCCAAACGTGTCCTCGTATACCCCTATTAAACCACTAGTTTCATCTCCATTCAAGTCAATAAATAAAACAAACCCAAACATGATTTCGTCGTCAACACCATTAGCTCATTCATTGAACAGTCCATTCCCGAATTCTATATCAAGATTTGATCAACCCCAGCATTCTTTTCAACTTCATCAACCTCAATCTCAATCTCAGCCAACTTCACTTTTAAGTGAAAAGGTGAAACAAGCTCAACAGCAACAGCAGCAGCAACAACAACAACAACAGCAGTCTGATCATAGTTCTGTCATGTATACACCTATAAAATCCTCCAATTTATCTTCTAATCTATATCAAAGGTCGATATTCAAATCCAAGAGAATTAACAACAGTCCAATTGTGCCAAATAGAACCATTCAACAGCAATCGAGATCTGGTCCTGCTGTTCAATCCCAAGCACCAGTTACGAAAACAACAACCGACAATTCCGGTAGTAGAATAAAGACAGCTGCCGCTGATTCAAAATCAAATTCTGCCAACGAATTAAATTCACCATATGTTGATATTGCATTATCCAGAATAATTAATAAGGATTTGGAAGTTAAGAAGTTATTGATCAACTCATTACTTTTATTAGTTTACAAGTTTTTAAAAGCTGTTGTTAGATTAGCAGTTTTCAAATCAAGTAAACTAACTAGCTTAATTAACGAGTCCACATATGGTGATAAATTGATCAAATTTAACGTTGGCTTGAATTATTTAATTTACACCGTTCTAATATTCAACATTGTTTCAAGTTTATTGAAGTTGATCAAGCCACAAGACAGCTGCCTCGACTTGCCATTAACCAACAAGCAAAGAAAATTATTAGGATTGTCCGTAATTTCAAACAATGGTCAGATGGATCAGCAACAACATCAAGAACAACTGCAACAACAATCTGGATTAAGTACCACCCAACCAAAGGAAAGAAAACTGCTGTCTATCAATCAACAAGCGCAAGCCCCACAACAGCAACAATCCACGATCAATCAAGATTCATCTTTACTGGCTTTAGACATTTCAAGATCATTCGCTAACATGAACCTGTCAAAATCGACACCATTGAAACAACCATCAAGACGCTCACAACAACAAATACAGAGACCGGTGAATTCTTTCACATCGGTTCAACAATTGGATCCAGCAGAAACTTCAAGTTCGAGAATCAAAGAAAGGTTGTTATCGTCTAGAAACCGTCCAGTGTTCTTATCATCAGCACCGTCAACTAGCGGTATTACTGCTTTGAACAATAAAGTTGTTGCTTCTGGTAACACACCAACTACGCAAAAATTAAAGACTCCGTCCAATAAATTTTTGTACGAGAATGAAAACAAAAGGTTTGATGTATCAAACGGTGACGTTTCCTTTTACTGAAGTACTAATCTCTTTGTACGATTATATAAAGTTCAACAGATTTATATAATTTAAAACCAATATAGAAAATAACTAAAAATCTTAAACATCTAAAAATATATCTAATTAGCTGTATAACAAAAAATCTTAAGCAAAAAAACAAAGTAAGAAAAAAAAACACGTATAATAGCAATTATTCAATAAGATGAAGAAAAAAAAACATCTATTTCAATGGCCAATAACCTGGGAACAAGTAATGCATTTTTTGTAATAACGCCTTATCTTTACCATCATCAGCAGTACTAACAGCGAACTTCATACTATGTCTCAGATCTTCACCGATTTCACCACTCTTTAACAATGGTTCCAAGACTTCAATAACCTTTTCACTTAAAATATGAGCATTCTTGGAATTAGCTTTCAAGTTAGAAACAACTGTTTCGACAGTAACAGGTTCTTCATCTTCATTCCAAGCATCGTAATCCGTTGACATACAAATCATTTGATATGCAATCTCAGCTTCTCTAGCCAACTTACTTTCAGGAAGACAGGACATGTTAATAACGGACCCACCCCAAGATCTATACAATCTAGATTCGGCACGGGTTGAGAAAGCAGGACCTTCCATACAGATCAACGTGACATCATCTTTTTCGGTCGCTCTGGTGTGGAACTTGAAGTTCTCATCGGTTATACCATCGGTACTGATATTGGATAAAACCTTGTTCAATTTAACGTCGAATGGTTCACCAAACATAGCATGAGCAACGAAACCCTTTTCGAAGAAAGTTGATTTTCTAATACCTTTGGTTCTATCAATGACTTGGTTAGGTAGAACGAAATCCCTAGGTTTGATATGTGGTTGTAATGAACCAACAGCACTGAACGCAACGATACATTTGACACCTAGGCTCTTTAAAGCGGCAATGTTTGCTTGGGATGGGACATCGCTTGGTAAGAGATCGTGGTGCTTACCGTGTCTTGCTAAGAAAGCAATTGGGAAACCATTGTGTGTCTTGGAGATGGTGATTGGTGATGATGGGAACCCCCATGGAGTTGAGATTGTTAGTTCGGCAACTGGGATCAAAGAGTCTAATTTGTATAAACCGGTTCCTCCAATGATTGCTAGAGTAACTGGTTCGTTAAAAGTTGTTGGTAAGGTCATGCTGATGCTGGATTTTTGGGTGTTTCTGGTTACCACCGATGGAATTGAAGAAGAGATAAGTGGTGGTGGATCGTTGAAACTGTTTTGAATTGAAGCCAAAGCCGAAGTAAACTCAGCGATTTGGCCAACAAAAAAAAGTGCTAATCTGACATGTGCGGGTTGAAATTGGTTTGATTTACTTTACCAGTCATAGATTTATAATGAAGCTATTGTTCTTTGTTCGAGTATTTTATACGTGTCACATAAACTGAATAGAATGAAATCATACATAAATATAACAAATATACTAGGAGGAGGTGGTGGGAGTTGAATGAACACATAAAAACAGAAATTTATATACAAAGTTATAATGATTTTATTTAATTTTTTTTTCTCAATTAATTTAGATTGCTGGAGCTGGTTGTTGGGGTTGTTGTAATGGGTTGCCATCAGCATCAATCATACCGTTTTGCATCATCATAACTTCTTCACTACCGGCAATTTCAATGGATAAACCACAGCCGACATTAGCAGTGTTTTTGAATTGATCAATGGATGCACAGAACAAAAGTCCTAAAGTTGGTAAAACACGATGTTCAACTAAGAACGAAACAACACCGTTAGAATCTAAAGAACCTCTGTAGATGGATTGTCTGAATTCGTACTTCATACCTAATGTAGTTGAAGATTCGATGACTGTTTGATAGACAGGTTGCATTAACTCATTGAATGAAGGTTTCATACCTGCTGAAATTGTAGTCTCTAAGCCAGCTTCCACGTTGGAAGCAACTTTTTTCCAGAATGAAGCAATTAAAGAACCTTGACCTTGTAATTGGAAAGAACCGATCCAGTTGTTTTTGGATTGATATCTACCAACAAATGACATTGCAGCATCGCCAGGCTGACCAGGTTGCATTGCAGAGTAAACGGATTCGATACCTAATGCTAAAGAAGGAGTAATTGATTGCAATAATGAAACAACGGCAACACCTTTAAATGAATCAGATAAAACGTTTGGATTTAAAGCTTTCAGGTTAATCGAGAAATCGTTTGATTGATAGTCATGTTCTAGTTGGCACATTGGCTGCTGGTTTTGAGCCAATTGTAAAGTAACTTTAGAAGTGATATGCTTATCCCAAGCATGGTTTAATCTACCTGTCAAAGACAAGTCGTTATCAATGGTACCTTGAACAAAAGTTGTATCTGAGCCGTACATTGAAGTGAAAGAGTATGGAGCAGATTGACCACCGATAGATAAACCATGAGAAACTTGGAAGATAGCTGGCTTCATTGAGAAAGTTTTACTTATATCGGCTCTTAAACCTGTGAATAACATTTGGTTTAAAAAGACATCTCTAGAAACCTCCTTGTTGATATTTTCAAAGGTACCTGGGTTAATCAAGTTTAAAGAGTTTCTATGGTGAGCTATAGAACTTGAAACGTTGTTGACAAAAGTATAGATTGGATTTGAAGACCAAAAACCATTGTTAGCAGGGTGTTCGATTTGGGTGTAATTGGTCAGTGGAGAAGCAGACAGAGATTTACTCAAGTCACCTAAGTTCATTGGAGTGGCCATTGTATGCGTATATTTATAAGTATGTGTATATTTATACGTCTATCTGGCGTAGTAGAATCTGTGATTTTTTCTAGAGTCGGAGAATGTGAATTATACAACCTTTTTCATTCAGACAAAAGGTCTTGTTTAGGTAGCATTCTAGCAATTTTGGCACTTTGTTTGGAAAAAATTTTCGACGATTTTTTAAACTGGAGAAAATAGAGAGAAGTGGGTGGTGCAAAGGTGTGGCCATCTATTTATACATATACATGTATAGGAGGTTGTGTTGTCGTATTCCTAATTATATTATCATATATATATATATATGTGTCCTTACATTTATCCATCTATGAATATCTAGTCTCAACCAGTCGTTTGAATTCACTCAGAACTTGCTTTTTAGCCTCCATTTTCAATTTTAGTTCGTTCATTCTATTGATTCGACTCTCTGTTGACTCATTTAAACCTTCAAGTTCGTTAACTAACGATTTAAATTTGTTTAATCTAACCCTTATTCTACCCGCCTGTACAAGAAGAAAAGTAAATGTATTAATTACTGTTAGTATTTTGGTAAGTCGTTCATCCGTTAGTGCACGGATCTGGTTGTTTGTTGATTCGTGCATGTATTTACTCATCCATTCATTCATTCAATACATGCACCCATCATCCAACAGTCCAAAAAACAGCCCTCAATCAAATTTCCCGCTTGAAAATGGGTTACACATCTATCACAATTCTGTGACTGGACCGTGCTATGTGATGAAGTACTTACACTATTATCAAAATCTTTGACTGTTATTTTCCCTGATTTTAAGTTCTCAATTAAGTCCAATAGCAGGGGCAACAAGTTGATGTCTTTCAAAGTATTCAATACGTTCAATTCATGGGTTAATTTATCTATTTGGTCAATCACTATTTGCTGCTGTTGTTGGAAATTCGTGTTTATTGTTGTTGCTGCTGTATTTACCGTCTGTGTAGCTGGATGTTGTTGTATCGTTTGCTTTGCTGATTTTGGTTGTTGGCGAGGGATTTGGGTAGTTGGTGAGGATGGCGACGCTGACATTGTTGAATTGGCGTACTACTGTTAACCTCTGTAATTTATAGGTGTATTTGTTATGTGCTGTATCAGAAAGACAAGTTAATAACTAGATATGGTATATATAAATAAATTACCTTTTAACTAACAAAGCGTTTGTGAGTTTCGCAAGCCGCCAAGCGTAAATTTAAATTTTGTTTTGTTTTGTTCTGACAGAGGAACGAAAACCGCCTTGTTTGTTCTTATGCCCCACAAGTTTACTTCTTATACTGCGATTAACTGAGCAATTAATGTATTCAAACTTATGTATATAATCGATATATACTACCATCCGAATATCTTTCTAGTCCACGTGCCGGTACCATTGGCATTAGCAGTATTAGCAGTATTAACAGCTATTCTGTTATTACTATACGTTCTGGAACATTTGATGATGTCCATACCATTCAACCGACTCGTACTGCTATCTACACTTTCATTTTCATAAACTATCAAACCTAGGGGTTTTTCCATGATTAAACTCAACTCCATATTAATATCGCTCGTGTCCCCATCAGCACTACTTTGACTTTTATTGTAATCATCAAATTGTTTGAAAGTTAAACTGTACCGTTTACTTAAGGATCGATGATTACTTGTCTTTTGATTCCGTTGTTTTCTAGGAAATCTCGCGCTTGAAACTATTGAAGTTGCTGTGGTTGTTGTGTTGTCGTATTCGTCATTGTCGTTCTCGTTGTTCGGATCCATCCATGATGAATTTTCTTCTTCATCTACTTCTTCTTCTTTAATATTTTCGGTATCAATTTGTAGGTTTATAGATTCCTTTAAATATCCTGTGTTTCGATTTCTGGACAGAGAATTTATTTGCTCTAGTGATTTGTTCAAATCATCATCGTCTGATAATTCATTGTCATTTTCAGCTTCTTGTTCGAGTTCAAACGAATCTAATATTGAATCTAAAGAAGATGCATTGGTTGTTGATGATGATGAAGGTCTTAACGGCGTTGGATGTTTCAACAGTGGAGTAATTATATCGTCTGATTCCTCGTTGTCTTCGTGTTCTTCTTCATAGTTAGTTTTATCATTCGATTCTAATTTGTCATGGACATCGTCGTTTAGATTGAAACATGCAACTTCTGAATTCATGCTATTTATCGATTGGAACGATTTAGACTTTTGCATATCACCATTCGGTATTATTGGTGATCCACCTTCAATTACAGTATCATCTGATTTATCACTATCTGATCTATCTTCTTTAATTTTCGCATCTATTTGTTCATCGTTTAATATCGTTATTTGAGTTTTTTTATTTGTCGTTTCGTAGTCGTTTAATATATTGTTCTTGATATTATTATTGTTATTGCTGTTGTCACTAGCAACAAATTGTAAATCTTCACTTAAATTCTTAAAGTCACAAATTTCTAATAATAATTGATCCAGTTGATTCAATGCTTTCAAATTTGTAGTTTTTTTATCGACAGTATCACCTAGATCAAAAGTTATTTTCCAATATCTTTCAGGGTTATGAATCAGCAAAATTATCGAGCTTGGATTGATTTTAATGATTTTCAACCTTGATAAAATTGGAATGATTAGAGATTCATTGTAGCCATTTGACAGATAATACAAATTTGAATTTGAAGTTGAGATTTTATAAATTTCGAAATAGCCATTTGATAGTAAAGTTCCAGACAAACCATCTTTTGAATCGTTGTTGTTCATCGAGTTTGATTTTGTATTTTCATAAGAAGTAATCTTAACTTTCGGGTAATCGAACAGAACAATCTTTTCATGTCTATCAGAAGTTGACTTCATCGGTTTGTTGTTGATTGACGGTAATTTGGGTGACGACGAAGTTATTGTTGATTGTTTCCTTTTATTGAAGATTGAATGGAAAGGGTTCTTTAATTTATCATTCAATTTGGTTTTGTTGTTGAAGTTATTCAATGATTTTTTTCTTGGTGATAATACTTTTCCCTGTTGCTGTGAGGGCTGTTGAGTAGGGGAAAGCCTTATGTTTGATATTTGGTGTCTAGTGCTGTTGTTGTTGAAATCCGACTCAAACTTCTGTATCATACTGTGAGTAAGACTGATAACGTCTGAAGAGTTATTATCGTCTATGTAAGAAGACATTATGATAGATTGGATGGTGAGGGAGTGGATGGGGGATGTGGGTGTGAAAGTGACCGATAATAATATGATGGATGATAAATTGGAGTGGGGGTGTATGGAGGTATTTAAAGTATGTGTGTCTGTATGTATAGTGTGAAACAGAACAAAGCAAAACAAAACAAACAAACTGGGTTGAATTTTGAACTCTGGAGGAAACAAACGAGAAAAGAGCGTGCGTTTAAAAGTGCCGTTTTCAATTGAAAATACGCGACTTTTCTTTGGGCAACAAATATGTGACATGGTTATTGTTGTGAGTCAGTCCAATGAACCTATCATCTCCCTAGCAAGCATTACATCACGTGACCACGAGCACCCGCCCATATCATATCGTACAATATCGTATCCTATTATTGTATGTGTGTTTACTCTTCGGTCTCCTTTTCCTCCCCTCCCCAACCTCCCTCGCCCCCGTGGCTGGTGAAACGTGGCTCTCGGCATCGTGTCACTTGTTCTTCTTGTCCGATTGTCTGATTCTCTTCTCTTCTCCCATGTCTCTTTTCCTCGCCGGAGTAGTGGAATCCTTTGTCCTGCTGCTAAAAGTGATCCTACTGCGAAATGACACTCGGAACTCAAAAACCCACTAAAAGTCGTGTACCCCTTTTATCTACTCTCTATCTAACACTACTATCATTCTATACATATATATATATATATATATATGTATGCATGTACCTCATCAACTGTTCTTGATTGAAATACCAATTCTATTATTTTACATTCCTATTTATTATCAATTGAATCAACTAATCAATCAAACTATCAATCAAACAATCAATTAATTAATTTAACATACACAATGGCTTATCAATCTAAAATAGGATGGTTAACTTCCCTTGACTTTGCAAACACCCCTGATAAATCTTACAGAAGATCTTCCATCATTGGTACAATCGGTCCAAAGACAAACAATCCTGAAGTTTTAGTTAACTTGAGAAAAGCTGGTTTGAATATTGTTAGAATGAACTTCTCCCATGGTTCTTACGAGTACCATCAATCCGTCATTGATAACGCTAGAAAATCCGAAGAGCTGTATCCTTCAAGACCATTGGCAATTGCTTTAGATACCAAAGGTCCTGAAATCAGAACTGGTACTACCATTGATAACTTTGATTTCCCAGTCCCAGCCGGTCATGAAATGATCTTCACCACAGATTCTAAATATGCTACTGCCTGTGATGATAAAATCATGTTTATCGACTATGCCAACATTACTAAAGTTATCGAGACTGGTAAGATCATTTATATCGATGATGGTGTTTTATCCTTTGAAGTTTT
This sequence comes from Ogataea degrootiae, assembly GCA_019232045.1. Classification (NCBI taxonomy): domain Eukaryota; kingdom Fungi; phylum Ascomycota; class Pichiomycetes; order Pichiales; family Pichiaceae; genus Ogataea; species Ogataea degrootiae. Next base: position 97,425 of record JAHDIT010000013.1, read on the forward strand.
AGAAGTCTTGGATGATTTCACTTTAAAGGTTAAATCAATCAATGCCGGTAAGATCTCTTCTCATAAAGGTGTCAACTTACCAAACACTGACGTTGATTTACCAGCTCTGTCCGAAAAGGATAAGGCCGATTTAAGATTTGGTGTCAAGAACGGTGTTCACATGATTTTCGCTTCCTTTATTAGAACCTCTGATGATATTAGAAGTATCAGAAAGGTTTTAGGTGAAGACGGAAAAGATATTCAAATCATTGCCAAGATTGAAAATCAACAAGGTGTTAACAACTTTGATGATATCTTAACCGAAACTGATGGTGTTATGGTTGCCAGAGGTGATTTAGGTATCGAAATCCCTGCTCCTCAAGTTTTCATTGTCCAAAAGCAACTAATTGCTAAATGTAACCTGGCTGGTAAACCAGTCATTTGTGCTACTCAAATGTTAGAATCAATGACTTACAACCCAAGACCAACCAGAGCTGAAGTTTCCGATGTTGGTAATGCTATCTTGGATGGTGCCGATTGTGTTATGTTATCCGGTGAAACCGCTAAAGGTAACTACCCATTAGAAGCCGTCTCTATGATGCATCACACAACTTTGATCGCTGAACAAGCTTTACCATACAGTACCAACTTCAATGAATTGAGAGAATTAACTCCAAAACCAGTTGGAACTTCAGAAACTTTAGCAATTGCTGCCACTTCTGCTGTCTTTGAACAATCTGCTAAGGCTATCATTGTCTTGTCAACTTCTGGTACCACCGCTAGATTATGTTCCAAATATAGACCAAACTGCCCAATCTTGATGGTTACAAGAAATCCAAGATCTGCAAGATACTGTCACTTGTATAGAGGTGTTTACCCATTCGTTTACACTGAAGAAAGAGAAGAAGACTGGAATGCTGACATCGAAAAGAGATTACAATTTGGTATTAACGGTGCTGTCGAATTAGGTATCTTGTCTAAGGGTGATGCCATTGTTTGTATCCAAGGTCATACTAGAGGTATTGGTCACACCAACACAATGAGAATTTTGGTTGCTTAAACAAAGAAAATACAGATCTTTTTTTTTGTGTACGTTTTCTCTTATTTATATACTATGTATACTGGAGTAATAAGAATGTTCATTTCATGCTTTTTTGTTTCCAGTCTCCATATTCATACTTATTTTATTTAATTGATATAAAAACTAGCTTTAGATGGTATTTCCTGTCAAAGTTTGAAAAAATGATTTGACAGAGCCATAAAAAAATAAATAATGTTCTACTGTATAAAATTAACTGCGGACTGTTTTCAGATCTCTCTCCACAGACATATAATAAGCCTTCCCTTTGCCATACATTTATATTACTCCTTTTCTGTTTGCATTCTACTGCAATTCATCTAATTATTTCCTCTATCAGCATATATTCTTTAGTAGAACTACCATCAGTAATGCCAATTGATCCCACTGAATCAGCTGAACTAGATACTTTGCAAAGTACACCATCACAGCCACTCCTACCACCATCCTCCATCGATGATCAATCCACAAAAATAGATCACCACAATGATACTACAGATGAAGTCAAACAACCATCATCGATCGATAACACATACGATGACATCTCAATTAAATCAACAGACGTCCTAAACGACGTTGAATTCTCACAAACCCCCGAATCCAGCGGCGAACCACAACCTGAACTCGAAGTAGACGATCCCAAAACCATTCTCATCAAACAGCTAATAACGGCATCGCAAATGGGAGACATCAATAAACTGAAAGAACTCATTGAATCAGGGCAGGTCTCAGCTAACGATCACCTATCAGACAACGTGTCGCCGTTGCATTGGTGTGCAATCAACAACAAACTAAACGCTTTAAAATACTTGATTTCAAAAGGTGCCGTTATCGACTACATCGGTGGTGACCTGCTATCGACCCCATTGCACTGGGCATGCCGGTATGGATTGGTTTACATCGTGGATTACTTAGTAAGGGAATGCAATGCGGATTACCGCATTAGAGACTCCCAAGGCTTCAACTGTTTGCATTTGGCGATACATTCATCGAACGTCATGTTGATCGTTTACATTTTACAATTCACCGATATTGATATCGATTCGGCGGATCCAAAGGGCCGGACGTCATTGCATTGGGCTGCTTATCAAGGCGACATATTGTCTGTTAACTTACTAGTCCTGAAGGGTTCGAACGTTAATTTAATCGATGAGATTGGGTTCACTCCATTGTATTGGGGGTTAGTCAAGGCAAATCGGTCTCTTATTGTCAAGTTATTGAAAGTAGGTTCGAATATTAACGTTAGAACGCTGGATAACAATAAATCCGTCTGGGATATTTGTAATGATATGAAATGCACTGCAATTTTCAAGAATTGTTTGAAATCAGTTGGACTGGACGAAAAGGACGGGTCTCCAAAACAAAAGGAATTTCTAATGTTGAATGAATACCATTGTAAATGGTTGACATTCCTGTCACCTTATTTATCGCTTGGTTTGATCTTTTATTTGATTTCGGATGGTTTGATGATTATAAAAGTCTTACTGTCAGTTTTGATTTTCTTTCTGCAGATTTCAATATTGGTCAAGTTTGTGATACCTGTCTATAACAGTGAATCTTCAAACAGTTTAATAAAATCACCGTTTTTCGCTGGTTTATTTTCAGCAACTGCATTTTGGTGCATTTCAACATGGCTTGTCAAAATCTTACCAAACACGTTACTCGAATCATTTTTAACAAACGTCATCTTTTTAGTTTCATCAACTATGTTAATCGCTTGTTTCATAAAAGCGATGGTTCTTGATCCAGGCTATATTCCAAACAATTTAAACAACAATGCAAATGCAAACAAAACGATCATTGAATTGATAGATTCAAGAAAATTCGATTCAAAACATTTCTGTATTTCAACGTTTATCAAGATCCCACTACGTTCAAAACTCAACAGATCAAAATTGAAAAACGTTGCTAGATTCGATCACTACTGTCCTTGGATAAACAACGACGTTGGCGTAAGAAACCATAAACTGTTTTTCGGATTTATTGTCTTTCTGGAGATTTCAATCTTGTCATATCTCAAATTGGCATATGAATATTTCGATGAGTTAGACGATGACAATAACGTTTCGTCCTGTCACTTACTAAACGAAGAGTTATGTAACGGATACTATCAGTCCAGCTTTATATACAATCTAACAATTTGGACAACGTTCCAACTCATGTGGTTATCGTTTTTAATAATCGTTCAAATTTTGCAAATTTCCAAGGGGCTAACGACGGACGAACTCAGTACACTGCATAAAGAACGTGAAGAAACGTTCTCATCAATCCCAACTGATGAGATCAACGATTCAACTGATGATGCCGATCATCAATTGTTGTTATCAAGTGGTAGAAGAGGTTGGTTATGCGTTCCATCTGGCCTATTAAATTCGAAACTGTTTAAGATTTTGGGATTGAATCAGTTCTTGATCCTCACAGATGACGTTTTAGCATCTAAAAAGGGTTCAGCGACAAGGACAAAGAAAGAATCATTCAATTTTGGGATTATTCAAAATTGGAAAGATTTCTTATTTTTGAAAAGAAATAACAGTGATGGGTTTAAAATTAGACAGTTGTTGAACTTACCACTAGTTGGTGAAGGTATGTTGAATGGAACATTGATTGATTATTACAAGTTTTATGAAGTTCCTAACGAATATAACAATTCGGCGTCAATTGTTTAAAGATGTATGGTATGAATCTTTGCATACTTTATTTTTGTGTGTGATTCTTTTTTGTACTTGTTTACTTTGTTTTATCCTTAATTTTGATTATAACATTTTTAAAGTTAATTCTCCTAAAAATAAAAGTGTACTGAATGGATCACTAAAAGTAAGAAAAAATGATCAATAAATTCTAAACATTCTTCAAATTGTTTTAGGTTTATTGAAACATTAAAACTGTTGTGGTCAAACCCATAAAAAGTTTTCGTAGTGGTAACTCGCTTATTTTAACAATAATTGCACTTTAAGAATACTGTGTTATTAGTACCATCATCCTTCTACCACTCTCTGGGACACTAGTATATCTATCACTGTGAACAACCCAAAAGGGATACACATCCTTCATTTTACGTGTGCCATATTATAACCGCGTGCCATTTACCCAATTTGGAAACAGGAAAACAAAACCCGTGTTTTCATTTCAAAGATTCGATCGCTTCACGAAACTGTTTCGTTTTAGTCTTTTGGTAGAAAACAAACACAACTGTAGTTACACTTATATGTAGTGCCAAACAGTTTTCGGATTTTATTGGGGAGATCAGGGACGTAAGAGTACAATTCACACCTATCGTCCTTGAAGTCCCCCATTTTAACGAATGCGGGGGTTAGAGAGTGAAAGAGTGAGATTAGAATGGAAGGCATATACCAATTTAACAATTGATGAAAAACAGAAGCAAGGGTGGATTAACTAGTTTACAATGATCCTATTTTTACAAAAGGGGAGTACAGTTACACGCTTATCAAATTGCGGCAGGTAATTGGATTGGTAGTTTTGTGTCTGTTTTTCTTTGGATATGAAATTTTATAAAGTCAAGTGATAAAAGTAGGCTTCATTTCGAGATTTGCAATCTACCAAACGGACCAACAGATTGTACAAAACAGATATTCATTATACGTGTATTATAGTCGTGGAGGGGATGTGACCTACGTATGTTTACCTTGTCCAATTTCTGAAGAGCTTGTTTTCCAGACATGTTTGGAAAACAAACGGGACAATGATGGGAAGATTAAACCTATTTTATGAACGCAAATACATTGAATATTTTATGTTACGCCACTATAATTTTAAGATTTTTGTTGAATTGGAATAAAATTCATCAGGATTGATTTTTGGCAACTATTGGATGACAAATGTTGAATGTTGAATCATTTGAATCATTTTATTAGATGTACGTATTAACTTTTCATCACCATCCCAAGAATTTGAATTTTTACGAAAACAAAGAGGGAGAAGAAGAAAGATAATGATTCAATTGCCTTTGATCATGAATGTACCAGCAACATGCTCACTTGGACCACATAAATCAACTGACTGTTTTTGTATTGACAATCGAGAAAAGTTATCAGAAGGAATCATATATTAATATTAGAGATTAATAATGATCTGTATCAAGTTACTAATTTAGTTTCTAGGAACAACCTGACTTCCAGGCTGTGATTAAATCAACGAATACAGCCAATTCAATATTGAGCGAATAACACTTCAGAAATTCAGCCTATATCAAATTTCAAATCAATTCAATTGCTTTTATATCGCATTACCTATTCGTTCAAAATGGTTTCAAGTATTTTAATTTACTGTTTTTTTTTTGATCTATCATTATTCATATCTTATCAAATAATAAATAGATGAAACTAATGTGAGCTGTTTTGAACCAAGGTTTTGTTGGTGTTTCCCACCTCGCACCACTAATTTCTCCTTTTTATGGCAATTATTTTTATTTCCTCCCTTATCCTTTTCTCTGGATTTAAACCCTGGTTTTTTGCTTTGCACACTTATGAACCAGGATCCTCTTTGAATTCATTTGAGATTTATATCAACTATTTGTTTCTTAACAAATTTCCATCCATCTTTACATACGTTTCGGTTGATTGGAGTGAAACGGAGACTCATATTGTTTAAATGATTCACAAATAGAATGTATAACTGTTGACTTGAGTAGGTCACCAGTGTTTTTCCTTTAAATTTAGAATCTGGCAATTAAAGGCTATTTTCACTAATTGATGTTGAGAAGAACGCAGCAAGATTCAAGATTTAGTTTTTGGGTTTTATTTTTAAGCTTTTCAAAAGGAAACACTCAGTAACCAAAGATTATGAATTAATACTCTAGATTTTTTTTCTTTTGGCTACTGAAAGCTTTTCAAATTTGCGCTTAGCTGTCAAAGTTCCGGATTTTCAAAATCACTATTATTCTTTCATTTATTATTAAATTGAATCATTGAAACGTTGGCCAAGTTGTTTGTCTAAAATGTAAAGGATAAATGCAACGGACTAGTGTTTGTTTTCAGTTATACACAGTTTTTATTTGTGTTACATTTACCAGAATTTGAGTCTTTCAAAGCTGTGGTATCATTCAAAGGTGTTTGGAAATAGTAAGTTTCGAATAAACCTTATATCTCACAAGAAATGAGTATCAAATGAGAAGTTTTCTTATCTTTTTCAGATATGAATAAATTAAGAAAAAAATGGACTATACAAGTATAGTATAAGCATCAAGTGAAAGTGTGGGTTATTTGTTTTCCTGAAAGATCTGTTTTGTTTCACCCCAACAAGTGCATAAAAGTAAACTCCTCAAAATGATCTTTTCAATTGAATAAATGATAGAAATTTGGCTCATTCAAAAGGAGTTAGAAGTGTTATTATCAATTGAATCTCCACTGGCTTGTTTTTTGTTTGTTGTTGCTCACTAGTTTCAAGATTTAACTATTTTTTAACTTTTATGATAATTTCTTTCTTTTTGAATTGTTTACAAGTCCTTTTAGGAAAATCATGAAATTGATTTAACTGTGGTCATACTCCCCTTCGACATGTTGTTGGTATTTAATGTTGTATTAAATTTTTCATATAACATAAGTGAGAGAATCCCTTTTGTGTTTTTTGACTTTTTCTTCTGAATCTTTGAATTTGTTTGTTCATTGAATGGCATTGGGGTTTAAAATTAATTCCATAAAAGTACAATTTATTATAAAAATTTCAATTATTCATTATATCACGAATCCAGTCAAATTCAACCTTTAGGTTTAGTTCTAAATGAATGAGATCAATTATAGGACATAACTCAAGGAATAGAAAAATTTGAGTGGATTTTGGAGGTCTTCCATTCATTCGATTATTTGATTATTTGACTGATTGGGAAGTTTTATGAGACGAATGAAAATCACAGCTTATAATCACAAGACATTTACAACTTATGTTTTTGGAGGATTAATGGAGTTAAGAAATGGTTATTAGGACCTTTACCCGGTAAGTTTAAAAACTCGAGATGGAATTGGATCAATACTTTGTTACAAGGTATGTCGAATGTCCTTTTTTAACTCTATTAATTCTCAATCATTATTTTTCTTTTCTTCAAAGTTGTTTATTCTTGTGATTATTATATTCGAATGAAAACTTTTTGTGACCTTGATTGTTTTCAAGTTGTTTCTATTCAATAAGTATATTCAATTTTGTTGGTCATAAAGCAGTTTCTTTATCCCATATTGTTTTTTTCCTATTTTTTCAAGTTCTTCAAGTCTGTTGGTCATATAATTCGAATGCATCGTGTGATCCTAGACTTTAAAAGTGGTTGCAAAGAAGGGCCAAAGGCCGAGCCAACTATCTGTTCCTTCCATTTGTTCAGCTTCTTGTCTTTGTATTCGTCTTGTTTCCTATCTCTTTTTTGTCTATGACGATTATGCTGTGCCATGTGTGCTCCTACACCCTCTTTTCCCTTTATCTACTCGGTAAGTATCCTGATATCGTCTACTCTCTACGGAACCACTGATCCCCATACTAACACGGCATCTCTCCCTCTCTCCCAATCGGGCAATGTGACTAATCTCGCGCGTTTCCAAATCCGTTTCTTGAAATCGCTCAAGTTCTCCAGTTTTTCTTTCCATCTTCTAGTCTGCTTCTAAGTCTAGATATATACTTATATACATCTCTCTTTTGATCTTCTCTGTATATAGGCAGATAAATATATAAAGTCAATACTATACTTAATCTGTTAGTTGCTTATAAATATGTCTGTCAAAGATTTATCTCACTTATTATCCACTGAAGCAAAGGGTAGAAAACCTTCTCCTCTAAAATCCGCTTTTAAATACTATGGTAAGGACAACATTGTCTTCCTAGGTGGTGGATTACCAATGTCTGACTACTTCCCATGGGAAAAGATCACTGCCACTTCCCCAGCTCCTCCATTTACCAATGGTATTGCTGCTAAGCCAACAACCGACGAAAATTCCACCGTCAGTGATTTATTCAAGCACAAAGTTGAAGAATTTGATGTCCCGATGGCAAGATCTTTACAATACGGTTACACCGATGGTCAACCAGAACTATTAGACTTCATTAGAGAGCACACCAAGATCGTTCACAACATTCCAAACGATCAGTGGGATTTGATTGCATCCGTTGGTAACACCCAAGCTTGGGAAGCTACTTTAAGAACTTTCTGTAACCCTACTGATTTCATCATGGTTGAAGAATACACTTTTTCATCGGCTATCGAGACAGCAAGAGCTTTAGGTATCAATTTTGCTCCTGTTTCTATGGATGTTCATGGTATCATTCCAGAAAAATTAGAAGCTCTATTAGATAACTGGGATTCATCAAAGCCAAAGCCAAAGTTCTTATACACCATCTGTACTGGTCAAAATCCAACTGGTTCCTCTTTATCAAACGAAAGAAGGCAAAAAATTTATGAAATCGCCTGTAAACATGATTTCTTAATTATCGAAGACGAACCATACTACTTCTTACAGATGGAAAAATACACTCAAGGAAACACTGAAGAACCAGCAAAGATTTCGCACGAAGATTTCTTAAAATCATTGGTTAAATCATTCTCCTCAATCGATACCGAAGGTAGAGTTGTTAGATTGGATTCATTCTCTAAAGTGTTGGCACCAGGAGTTAGATTAGGTTGGATCGTTGCCCAAAAACCATTGCTTGAAAGATTCGTTAGATTACATGAAGTTTCCATACAAACTCCTTCTGGATTCACTCAGTCCATCGTTCAAGGTTTGCTAGGTAGATGGGGTCAAAGCGGTTACATTGACTGGCTAATTGGTCTAAGAAAAGAATACACAATCAAGAGAGATTTCACCATGAACTCTTTATTGAAACACATGCCTAAAGAGGTTGTCAACTTTGAACCACCAATCGCTGGTATGTTCTTCACTGTCAATATTGATGCTACAAAGCATCCTAAATTCGCCACTGAATACGACAGTGATCCATTGAAGGTTGAAACCGCTGTTTATGAAAAGGCTCTGGAAGAAGGTTGTTTGATGATTCCTGGTTCTTGGTTCAGATCACCAAACTTTGATGATTCTGGATTGACTGAAATCTTCTTCAGAGGCACTTACGCTGCTGTTCCATTAGAAACTTTAGATACCGGTTTAGGAAGATTCGGTAAGGCTGTCAAGGCTGAATTTGGCTTATAAATGTAGATATATAGATTGTCATTCCATTTAATAGCTGTATAGTTCATTCATATATATTCTAGAAATAAATATAGATCTGTATTTGAGATACAAACATAGCTGATTGATCTATGTAAATTATTAAGTAGTTAAGCGCTTTGAATTGATTTATTTGTCTCGCGTGTATTTTGACCCAGAGTCCCTTTTGTGATTAGAACAATGCATCTGAATATAGCACAAGCGAATATATAACAAATATTTACTTGAAATCACACACTCTGTAATAACAACCAATAATAGACGATATCAACATAATTGCCTCCCATAATGCACATACTCAAATTCCCTTGGTTGACACATACTGAAGAAAAGAGAAAATTTGAAGTGTACTCGGTTTCAGTTGCACCAGATGGTAAACGGTTGGCATCCGGTGGGTTGGACGGGAAGATTAGAATATGGTTGATTGATACATTAATAGATTACAAGAATAAGCTGGTTGACCTAGAATTTCAGCAACAGGATAAAGAAAACGCAAATACGAATACAAACAACAGCATAAATAATGACATCAAAGGTAACAACAGCAATAAAATTGAACTTGACAATAGAACTTGTAGACCACTATGTTCAATGGGTAGACATACTGGTGCTGTTACTTGTGTTAGATTTTCACCAACAGGTAGATTCTTAGCAAGTGGATCAGATGATAAGATTTTATTGATTTGGGAGAAAGATGAAGAGAAAACGAGGATAATGACACAAAACATGGAACAACGTTTACAATTTGGAAGTGATAACATTGAGAACGCCGATTTGGAGCATTGGACAGTGCGTAAAAGATTGGTTGCACATGACAATGATATTCAAGATATGGCATGGGCCCCAGATTCATCCATTTTGGTTACTGTTGGGTTGGATAGATCGATTATTGTTTGGTCAGGTTTAACTTTTGAAAAAATTAAAAGGTTCGATATTCATCAATCTCATGTTAAAGGTGTTGTCTTTGATCCAGCAAATAAATATTTTGCTACTTATTCGGATGATAGAACATTGAGAGTATTTAGATATCATAAAACATCACCAACTGAGATGTCATTCAGTATTGAATCTGTCATTGTTGATCCTTTCAAGAAAACCCCATTAACAACCTATTTTAGGAGATGTTCTTGGTCTCCAGATGGACAGCATATCGCTGCTCCAAATGCCAGTAATGGCGGACTATCATCGGTAGCTATTATCAACAGAGGTAGTTGGGAAAGTGACGTTAGTTTAATCGGACATGATCTACCTTGTGAAGTTACATCATTTTCCCCTAGATTGTATGAAATTGAAGGTGATAACGATAACAAGAATAAAGAAAGTACAAAAAGAAGCAGTAAAGATAACGAACAAAAAATTTCAACTGTTTTAGCTACTGCCGGTCAAGATAGAACATTGGCAATTTGGAATACATCTACATCTACACCTTTGGTTGTTGCGAATGATATCTGTTTGAAGACAATCACTGATTTATCTTGGAATCCTAACGGTGACATTCTATTCATTAGTTCATTGGATGGTTCCATTACAACAATGTTTTTCGATAAAAATGAGATTGGTAAGCCCATCCCACTCGAGAAAAATGATGTTCAATTACACAGGTATGGTGCTGATAGAGAGAGTATGATTTTCCCTGAAAGTGTCGAGCAATTGAAGCTTGAAGAAAAAGCTGATTTTGTCTTCAAAACTGATCCGATCAAGAAATTAGATAGGCTAATGGAAGAAAGTGGCTCAACAACTGGGTTTAACACTTCTAAGCAAAAAGGATCTGAGGAATTGAAAGCTAGTGTTCCTCCAACTGTCAATACTTTGATACCAAGATCTAAAAAGCATCCAAACAAGCAACTACCATCCGTTCCTCTGCAATCATTAAAGGACAGTAAGCCATCATCAACCGGTACGCCCTCAATATCATCAACGTCAACAGCAACAGCAACGGCAACACTGGCACCTCATCCACCAATAATGACTTCAACCAAGGCTAATAATGTTTTAAACGTTTCATCCCAAAAGGTCACAATTACTAAATCTGGTAAAAAAAGAGTTGCCCCTATCTTAATTTCTTCCAGTAGTACTGATTCAAGTGGTTCCTCATTAAGTACAAACGTAATTAAACCTGTATCTGGAACAACAACAGAAATCAAAAAACGTGAAAAACGACTACAAACACATCTATCAACTCCTTCTTATAAATTACCAAGGTTAGGGTTACAAGCTCTTGTCACATCTATCAGAGACAATTTAGTTTTTGAAAGATATCAAGATGATAGTAATGGAAATGAGAACAGTATTGACCATATTGCCGAAAACAACATAACTAACAACAGTGGAAGTAATAAAAATGGCAAAAAGAAAACAATCTTAAAAAGATCTTCCACTTTAGCAAACTCAAATTTAGGAGGTTCGTCGTGCAAAAGAAAAAAAGATAATGATTATTATCCATCCTATTTAAGCTCGTCTTTAACTTTATCGAACAGCAACTTATTTGCTGATTTGAAAATACAGCCAAATATTTTACTCGATTTCAAAGATGACGATCCTTATTCTGGAGAGGTTTTAGAAGTTAGAAACCATTTAGATGATGATGACGATGACAATCATAACAATGATAGTGGTGCTAATGAATTTGATGAGTTTAATGAGTTTAATTCAATCAGTAAAGCATTTGTTCCAGAGCTAATAGCTGATATGAAGAAGACTGACGACAAAGAAAAGAGTGAATTTAGGTATAAATTTGAACTTTTTAAAAATTACAAATTTACGAATGTTTGTAATTCCTCTTATTCAAATATAAACAAGCAATTGGTTCATTATTGGTGTTTATCAACAGAGATCGGATCCATTATTTTCCTATCTGATCAAGGTAGACAACTAAGACCGTCCATAGAACTTGGTAATAACATTATTCAACTAATTCCTAAAAATGAATATATATTATCCCTAGATTCAAATGGATTAATCAATGTTTGGAACTTGAAACTAAACATAAATTTAATGAGCAACGTTTCATTAGCTACAATTTTACAAGATTTCACAAAATTTGAAATTGAACAATCAACCTCAAATAAAAAGAGAAAATTCGAAATAAGTGAAATTAAGGTTAAATCAATTGAAATTAATGAATTGACCGGTTTGCCGATTGTTGTTTTAACCAATAATATGATTTATACATATTCATCAAATTTATGTTGCTGGCTAAATCTATTTGATACTTGGTATTTCCGGTATTTACAGCCGGAAGAGTTGAACGACTTGAAAAAAACAATGTTCAAAGATAACAAACTATTCAAGATTCTCATCACCAGATTGATAAAATCTTTGAAAACGGATACTGATAATAATGATTTGAAATTGGATGATAAGACGGTCACGCATATCAAGTCCACTTTCAATCAGTTGATTCAATGTACATTGACCGATTTGTAATTTATATATCTATTTATTTCTGATATAATATATGTACAGTTTGTATAATAACAATAATTTCTAATACTTTTTATTTTTTTTCAAAACATCCTCCCATTCAGAACTTTTAACATTCTTAACAACTTTAAATTCATCTCTATAATGCAAGAACTTACAAGTATCACCAAACCCACAATACCCATTCTTCAAGAAGTCTTTACAAACATCAGCTTGAAAATCCATCACAGTTGTTGTTTTAATATGCATCGGTGCTGGTTTCAACAGATTATTTGAATTCTTCTTCGTTTCTAGTCCTTTGTATATCTTATTACCGCTAGAATCACGTTCTTGCGGTTGATTAACTATTTCATTCTTAGATTTGGATAGCGTTAATCGGTCGTGCTCTTCCTGTAACAGTCGATCAGTTTCAAATAAACCTTTAGAATGTCGTTTAGCATCATCATCTTCCTGTACTTCGCTGTGTTGTTCATCATCATAAGATTCGAACCCAGACTCGTTTGATAGCTTTTCAGTATCTTCATCCACCTTACTATTCTCTAGTTTCTGTCTCTTTCCTTTCTTAAACACTGGTTTTATCACTATATGATCATCCTCCTGTTCTTCTTTGTCTAGCTCTGGTTCTAGTTGTTGTTTGCCACTAATGTTAGATCGGCTTTCAACAGTTTGCACTTCACTCTCCACATTTCTCTTTCTCTTTTGTGTTTGACTTGTATCTGTCTTTTTCACTGTTCTCTTTTTAAACATTTTATCGTATGAAAATTTCAAGCTATTGTCAAAAATAAACAAACGCCATTCATTATAGTGTTAAGTTCAGGATTAAGCTTACAAATTTATACCAGCGCCTAATGCTCTCTATCGCCAGAATTTCCTATTAAGAATCTAATTATAATCACGTGACTCGAGTAAATGGATATAATTACATCCTTGCACTCTAATTAAAGTTAAAAACAATCATACTCACGTGATACTTGGTGAGGGTTTTGAGGGCTCCTTTCACAAATAATACTTTTTTCTAAAAATTTTGGTGAAATTTTTCAGGTGCGAAATGTATGGGTAGAGGCTTTCGCAGGGGGCAGTAGCGGAAACAGCAGAGGTGCCAGATTGAACTGTTGGAGTTGTAGTGGTAAGTATGGGAATTCGTTTTATGTTGGTAAAAAAACAGTATACATTGATTACTATTTGAATCTTTACAGTTATTTGGAAAAGAATATCTAAGTATCAATACATAAAATATCATACAAAATGGCTGTATGTACAACTCATGATCAACAAGTTTTATTGAAAGAAAGGAAAGGCAGATCAGTCAATGTATTTAAGATGAAATGAACCAAGTTATTATAGAAACCTATTAGGAATAAACTTCAACCAACAGCAAACAGCAAACATGAAAACGAATATTGTTGATTAAGTTTAAACAATATCTTCTAGATTATATCCACTGGGAAGGTACAATTTTGTTTGAATTCAAAAGATAGACGATCAAGAATTGAAACATAGTTGAAACAGTAAAACTTCGATAACTTCCCTGTTTAATAGTTAGAGACCGTTAACAATCATCAAGTTATAGTTTTCTATGTTCATACCCAACAAGTGGACAGGCCTACCAGATTAATCGATTGCTTGGAATGGAACCTGCAAGCAAGATGGTTCTTCTCGCATAATTCATCAGCGGTAATTCAAGTTACCCTAATAAACTATACTGTGATATGAACAGCTCTGGAACGTTTTAAATACATCCATTTAGTCTTCGTATTTGAAGTTACCCGTTGAAAAGCGTACTTGAAATTATCACCACAGATACGTTCCTAACCCATACATAATATACAAGACTTGACCCCCCTAACCTTTCGCAAATTAACCCAACTTACAGTACAAACAGAGAAAATGAACTAAAATACTAACACTCCTATTGTTTTGACTTTCAAAACATTACTGTCAATATAGAGAGAAATTACCGATATTAAGCAATTCGTTGAATTAGCAAGAAGATCTGATGTTAAGGTTGCCACCATCAAGACCAACAACAAAATCAACGGTGTTGGAAAGAAATTCAAGCAAACTAAATTCAAGGTTAGAGGTTCAAAGTACTTGTATACTTTAATCGTTAACGATGCTTCAAAGGCCAAGAAATTGATTCAATCTTTACCACCAACTTTAAAAGTTACTGAAATCTAAATTAATTTTTAAAAATACTCAATAAGAAAATTAATAATCGAAGAAAGATACAATTGACTTAAAAAGGAAAATCAAGCATGTTGTGTTTTGAAGAAAAATAACATAATATTTATGCATAATTTTTCATTACCTTTTGTATCTGTGCGTTTTTTTTATTCTTTTTAAATAACGTTTATAATTAATATAGTACCAAAATAAAATATAAAATGTTTTTTCGATGACTTTTGTAAGGCCATATAAACTTAATAAATAGTTACAAATTATGCTTTTAATGTAATAATCACAGCTGAAACGATAGATTTTAACAATAAAAATCAATTTGATATATTAAAAATAGAAGTATCACATATACACAGAACAGCTATAAAAAAATGAAATAACAAAATAACAGAATAAGAACACAAAAGCCAGACAGGTAATACGCTAAGGAAACTCAACTTATCAATCAATGATCTCAAACTTTGCTTCACTGTGAACAAAATAAGCTACTGAAGAAACTTAAAAAAGGAATCAAACTTTTAGAAAAGAGGGTTAAAAGGATGAATTTTGGAATTTCAGCAGTTTCCAAAAAGTGAAATACAACAGTCAAAATCCTTTAAATGATTCAAAGCTCATAGCGCTGAAACCAGTCGCAAAAATCTGATGTTACAGAAATTGCGCCACATTATCTCGCGTCGGTGAGTCGAAAACAGAAGAGAACATATTTTAGTTGTACAGTCAACTCTTTTAGAAATCTAAGCTCCATTTTCATCCCTTTAACAAACTAAATCCAGAATTCAACCTTTCTTCAACGATCTGAAAGTAGCTTATTTATTCACAACAACAAAACGAAATCAAATGATATTGTTTCCTCGATGAACACCTTTTTGAAACCACCAATTAATAGACAAAAAAACCCAAAAATAAAATAAATAAATTAATAATAATAATCAATAATAAAGCGACACTAGAACTTATGATAGAAAGTCAGCAAAGTCAAATGAACTGTTGATCTCTGTAGATAATGGTGCTGCGGACCATAAATACACTAAAGAAATGGTTTTAAAAACTAAGAATGCTTAAAATGTAAGATTGAAAAAACAACAAAAAATTGAAAAAACAACAAGCAAACAAATACCCCAAAAGAAACTTGTCGTTTAATTTTTTCTGCCTGTTTCAATTCTATCATTTCATTCAATTCTTGGTTATAAAAAACCTGATGTCTTTAATATAAATGAATTATACAATCATCACTGCTGGATGATGCACAACATTAAATGAACAAAGATCTTGATTTGCATTTGAGCTGAAACTGTTAGTGTTGTTTAATTGACTATCACTAGTTGTATTTGATTCAACTTCAGTAGTTGGGATTATATCTTGCTGTTTGAATATATTTGTGTCTTCCTCTTGTTTGATATAAGTATTTAAAAGAGAAGAGTCCTCTTGTTTGATGTAAGTATTTAAAAGAGAAGAGTCATCTTGTTTGAATAATTCTAATGAATCTGTATTAGTCAATAACATGTCATCATCATCAAACAAGTTACTGTATTCTTGATCAACGAAGAGGTGTTCATCGTTTAATCTTAGTTTGGATGGAGAAGTTGAGCTTGGAGGAGATAGATACTGATCTTCCGCTTTTCTCTTTTTGGAACTAGATTCTTCAAGAGCCGATAATTTAATATCATGTTCAAGCTTAACTTTAATTTCAGTTTCTTCTGGATCAGCTTCTTCTTGGTCTTCCATATCTTCATCCTCAGAAGATAAATCTTCTTCAAAACTTGGAGAAGGAATTTCAGTAATCTTAGTTTTTTTATATTTCTTCTTATCAGCAACTTTAGAAAGTCTTTGCTTTTTATTTGCTGTAGTAGTGGTGGACGTGGTAGTAGCTGGAGCTGTTAGATCTAAATCTTTTGGTCTTTCAACTTTTTCAACATTCTTCGGCAATGATAAGTCAATATCACTGTAATCGATATTATTTGCAGATAATTTAGCAATCAACTGTTTTTGAATTTCTTGATAAGAGATTTCATTCGATTCAAAACTTTTAATCGAACTTTCTAAATCAACAACATAATCTTCTAAATGTTCAACATGTCTTCTCTTTTTTTCTCTTGAAGCATGAGCAGCTCTTCTATTTCTTAAAATTCTTTCGATTCTTCTCTGTTCTTTTTCTTCGTCGGTCTTTGCACGTTTTCTTGGAGGTAAAGTGCCAAAAGTATCAGAAGAAGTAGTATTGATTAGTTGATCCTCGTTGGACTGTGATGGTAATTGTAATTCGGACATATTTATAAGTGGTGGTAGGGGGCGGGGTTAATAGGGGTATTTGTTTAGGAGCGGGTTTGGATGATTATATTGAAATAACTATGAATCGGAAGAGGGAAAGGGGAAACAAAGTAAAGATAAATTCTCAATAGTTTCAAAAGTCAAGAGGAAAATGAGATTTATTTATAGAATTTTGGGGGGGGAAGCGAAAGGCGAAGTAAGTGGAAGTTTTGATTTTGATTTCATTATGTCCGTTTACACCGTGCGGGAGAGCATCGAAAAAAAGCAAGGAATGTTGTATTATGTCAGTACCTGTTGATGAGCGGGGACAGATGATGTAAGCAAGAGGGCGTCCGTGCCTGTTGGTCGTTTCGGCTTAGATGAGGCGTGCGCCTGCTCCTGTTCCTGCTGCTAAGGATGGGCCTTCCACAGAACACAGGAGGAAACAAGCACTGGGAGAGTGTCTCATGTGGGTGCTTATAGGGTTGTTTCTCTCTTGGGACCTGTTAAAAGGTTGGCCACGAACGTTGTTTCCGTTGGTACTGTGGAATGGAATGGACGTTCATCAACTAAATTGTAACACAAAGACTTGCAGCATGGCAACATGTGGGTAAGTGATTTATTCTTTAACCGAGTTGAGATCAGAACAATCTGCTCATTAATCGATTCACGAATTCCTAAACAATAGAGAATCTCAACACCTCTGCCTTAAACAATAACATTCCTATATACATTCAGTTTTAGTGTGTAATAAATTTAAATGATATGATCTAATTATTCAATCAATTCTGCTTCTATTCTATTCTGTCGGAGAGATCGTAGTCTTATACCACGTACGAGGATATCTTCGGTTCGGAGAGGTCTGTCTCTGGTCTATGTATGTACATAGAAAATGATATGTGTCCTGTAATATTTGCTCACACTGATCCCATCTATTTATAAACATGAAATCGCTACATTCATTTCAATAACATGCATACAGAATATATAACAAGCTAAAGGGGGTCTTTCGTTCTCTTGAACCACAAAACGCCAAAATCGCCATCCCTTCCCTTCCTCTCGTCTATAAAACTAATAAGCGTATCTAACTCACACATTATCGTACCAATTCAGTGGCCTTTAACCAATTCTGGTAATTTGTATAGATCTTCGCCACCTTTATTTTATATATTTGGCTGGTGATCAGGAACTGGGGTGTTTTTTCGTCTCTTATTTTTATTCAATGAAATTTCACAATCTACCCCAAGTCAGATGAATATAAATGTCAATAGAAATCTTCAATTTGAATTACGATTTTCGTTAACAATTCTTTAGTTTTAGTATGTTTTTTGTCTGATAAATTTTCCCACATCCAGAAGGAACCCTATTTCATTATCTGGATTGCTGTATTTCAGTTCTGATCTACTGAAGTTCTACAACCAGATGGTGAACCCATAGCCTCATCTTTAAGTTCAGTGTATATTTGCTAACTATGAATATATCGTATACACCAGAGGAAAAGAGTTTTCAGACGTGCCATATCTCTCTCAATTCTTTATTAATTTATCATTTACACTGGACAAAACAGACAAAAGAGAAATACACGACAAACCTAATAGCATAACCACTACTCTCATTTACTAGCTCAACTACTCAGACCATCGTAACTTTCATAAAACGTAATTAACCTCTTCAATGCCAATATCCACCTTCTAGTCTTTTCATCCTTCATAATATTACTAATCGCATTCTCTCCTCCACCTTCTAGCTTAGAATGTGCACTTCTACTATGAATACCAACGTTAACAACACCAATTGGCCACGCAATGTTACCAATACTTAATTTAATATAATTCTCGTTTGATAAGTTGAATTCTTTATTTTGTAAGTTAATTAGGATTGTGCTTAATGAAATCAATAGTTTGTCGTTCAATTGATTTCTTTTCAATTCAATCAATAATGGTAATAGCCATCTTTTAGTCTCTACCAAAAGTAATTTCTCTTGTTCTGTTAGATTTTCTACTTGACAATCCCATAAACTTAATAAGTATTTAATATAATCTCTGCACTGTCCCTGTAGTTTAAGTAGATTATTTGCAACGTCATTTTTGTCAATTATATAACTAGGTTGATTTATTCGTGTCTTATCAGTGGTTGATTCTTTGTCGGAAAGTTCATCTATTTGTGACTTTTCTGGAGCTGTTTCCTTGTCAACAGGTTCTTCTACTACTGATTCGATTTGCACTTTCACATCTTCCTTCTTCGGTTCAATGTCATTCTTTTCTTCTGTGGATTGACCTTCTTTCAACTTCGAAATTTCCATTTGATATCTACTAATTATTTCATCGTATTTTTCGCCATATAGCCTTATTGGTTTGCCTAATTCTCTTAATCTCATTTGAACTTCTTTGATTTTAGACTCTTCGTCATTCAACTTTTGCTTCTTAGATGATTCTACTTCTGCTTCTTCTTCCTCCTCATCGAATTCTTCGTCATCGCCATTGTTTTCCAAATTTCTAAGTTTTCTTTTATTGATGCTTTTTTCCAACCTCTTTGAATCTATTTCATTCTTTTCATTGATCTTATGTTCAAATTCATGATCCAACAAATCTGATGTTTTGATATACTTTGAGCTTGATTTTCTAGCAGATTGAATGATGTTTTTCTTCTTCTCTATTTCCCCTTTCAACAACGTTGAGAAATCCATGGTGTTGTACACTATAATTTCAACATTCAACCGATTAAATGGCTAATAAAAAGCTTCTTTGAGATGAATATATAAATGACTACATTTTCCAGTATACAAAATAACGCCGCACAGATTCTCATGATTACGTCATACACCTAAAAAGCTTTGAGGTCGATCGGTTCACATACACTAAAAATAATTTGTAATATTTAGACAATTGATTGAGTTGATTGGCACATTAATCGACATTGCTTTGCCTTCAATATTCATCTAATAGGCATATTGTATTATTATTTACTCAAATAATAAACAGCGGGGAGAATATACATTACACCAAACCAATTGCTCAATAACATGAATTCAAACGCTATCGAACAAGTGCCTACGGAACAAACAGTCAACCCAATAACAACAACAAATGGGAATGATAACCCAAATAACTCGGACATCAATACAGCAAATAACGAACAAGCATCAACTAGTGTTGACAAAGATGATCAATTAGAGCAACTGTCTATTTCAAACGGAACTGCTTACGATGAAGACGATTTGCCAATTCCACAAGGTATCGAAGAAGTCGATGAAGAAGAATTGGAACAAGCTGGTGAATCATTGAATTTAAATTTAACAAATGCAAACAGCCAAATTTGGTTAGTTAAATTACCTCCAGGCCTCTCGGAGATCTGGAAAGATGATGAATTTTTGGATGGTAAACAATTAGGTAACATTAAAATTCAAAAAGATACAACGCCAGCTAAGATTCTACTGGAATTGAGTGATATTGAAGAGCATAAAAAAATTGACAAAGAATACGAACTGAAAATGATTAAACAAGTTGTTGAAAATGAATACATTTTCAGTGAAACTGAATTGGATCATTTCAAACATAGATTAATGTATAGAACAGAAGTTACTCAAATGCCTAACCAGCCAAAATTAAGGACTTTAAATAAAGATGCACAAAACCATGCTGCTAAATGGACAAGAAGAACTAAATTCGTTGAAAGACAACGTCCAGAATCAGGGATGGGTACAACTAGAACCAGGAAACAAAAGGGTAAATTTAAGAAATTCATACCTTTTGCTAAAACAATTCCAAAGAAAACTTCATTAATTGGTAAAATTGTTCATGAATGTCAAATTATACCAACTAAGTTGGCGTCGAACAATTCTTTAAAATTACTGGAACAAAGAAGAAAATTAAAATTAATGACTAAAAAGAAAACAATTAATTATATGAGAGACGAATCTGCTGGTATCATGCAAGGCAGAGCAGGTCCAAATATACATACCGGTGCCACTATTACGTTATCACGTGAATTGGCAGCGAAGAAAGAAGCTGCAAAGGCTGAAGGTAGGGCTTCTAGAATGGAGAAGGATGATCTAATGAAGCTATTGTTCAATATGTTTAATGAATATGAATATTGGACAATGAAAGGTATTAAAGAAAAGACTAATCAACCCGAAGCTTATCTAAAAGAATCTTTAGAATCTATTGCTGTTATGGAAAGAAAAGGTACTTACGCCTTAAAGTATAGATTGAAAGATGAATATAAAAAGAGTAGAGAAGTGGAAAGAAAGGAAAAGAGAAGTTTGGATGGTGAAGATGATGAAAATAACAAAAACTATGATGATGATAATGATGAAGAATTTGATGACGACGACGATGAAGATATTGAAATGGAAGACGTTGCCCAAGTTTAATGTTATCGTATATCGAAATACATGTTTATATAACTTAATCACCGTTTAATAATCCTGAATTATTCTATTCAGCCAAGTAAAGAGAAACTGATGAGAAATTACTGCAAGCATGTGGATGTTGTCACGTGACATTTGTACGGTTTCCCAATTTGAATTTTTAAATTTGAATTCGGTTTGTTAATCGAACATTGATTTAGACGAGTATCATAGCAGTCTACGTGTGAACCAATGTGATCTTTAAAGCTTCGTTGTGTTATAAAATATAGTTAGTCTAAGAAATTATAACAAACCAACTTATTTCCATATTACAAGCGACATTTAATTGCTTACAAAAGTTATGGCAATGGCTGATAACAATTCATCTACAGGAGGAACAGGTGCACCAATGGCAACTCAACCATCATCAACATTGCTAACCCCACCTTCTATATCAGTGGATCAATCACAAGCTACAACATCAAGTTCAAATACAATAACAGCTATTGGAGGAGTTAAGGTGAACGAAAGTGATCAATTGAGGGCGAATTTTGCAGACAGTTCCAAGAATATAACTTTAGAAGAATCTTTATCACTACCTACAAAACAACCAATTTCATCTCCTTTGTTATCTTCAACACCTCCCACAGTTAGCAAAAGTTTATTAAGAGCTTATCCATATTTGATAATCGTTAGTAAATTGCTAGGAATATTGACATGGACTGAAGATTCCTATATTTCATTGTTGTTGGTTTCCACAACTAGTATTTTTATACTTTACTTTGAAAACATTATAATCTATCTAGGTCATTTAGTTATTGTTGGATTGATTTCATTGTTTACTATTGTTCATTCAAATTTGGAAAAAGAACAAGAATTACATCCAACTTTAGACGATGTTATTCACTGCTTAACAATCGTTAGTATAAGATCCGATATGCTATTATCCCCAATCTCTTCGTTAAATTTAACATCAAATGATTTGAAAAGATTTTTATTCACAACTATTTTCTTATCACCAGCTTATATATTGATAACATACTTTATCTTACCGCCAAGAACGCTAATGATTTGCTTAGTTCTGTTTTGTTTAACTTACCATTCAACATGGTCAAGGGTGACTAGGAAATTGTTTTGGAGATCTAAAACTTTCAGATTGATTTGCTTTTATATAACTGGGTTGGATTTCGAGTCCCAACATTCGAATAAGAACTCGTTGTTCAAAATAGCAATGAATGAAACAAATAAAAAATTAACTGAAGTCACAAACAAAGCCGGTTTGAAAAATTCAGGTCCTGTTAGATTCACTTATGTTTTATACGAAAATCAACGTCGTTGGTTAGGTGTTGGTTGGACTCCTAATTTATTATCATATGAAAGAACCCCATGGACTGACGAATTTTTAAACGAAGCAGAATCACCAGAGAATTTCGAATTACCTCAATTAAATAGCGATGATTCAAGAATGTATTGGAGATGGATTGATAAAACTTGGAGATTAGATTTAACTAACGACGGTGCATTGCAATTACCTTCATCAAAGTCAAAATCAACTGCTGATCCGAAACCTGATGATGGCTTTATTTATTACGATAATACTTGGAAAAACCCATCAACCGAAGATTCATTCAGTAAATATACAAGAAAGAGAAGATGGATTAGAACAGCTGAATTAATTTCTGTGAATAGTAGTGACGTTGCCGATCAACAACAACAAAAGCAGCAGTCACTTCCAACTTCACCAGTTGCACCAGTAAGCCCGATCGTTCCTACCCCTATTGTTAAATCAGGGTTGAGCGATGTTCAAAGCATTAATGCCAGTGGGAAAATCACCTCTGGAGCTGAACTGAACGAAGGCTCAAACAATAAATCGACATTGGGATCCGTAACAGCCAAAAAAAGGAAAAGCCTAAGGTTTGATTCAACACCAGTAATACATGAAGGTAGTACCGTTAAGAGTGGCGATGGCGATGTTGAAGTGCCCGCAGCGAAGAATATAATACCTGATCAAGTTGTTGATTTTGCTGATGGGTTTGAAAATGAAGCTGATAAAAACAAATAGGAAATACGTTTGACTTACTTATTTATTACAACGAGTACAGCAAATTGTGTTTATTCTGTTTCTTGTATGCGTTCATAACTTTAAAAAATCTCTTTTATTCCGTTTTTTTAGTTTATTCTTTTCTTTTTTAATGCTTTATATAATAACTCTTTCAATTAATGATATCCATGGCTCTTTTTCGATAAGATTCAAAGAAAAGATAAAAGTTAACATAAAATAATCAAATGACTACAACTGCTACTAACTGAGTAGAAGACAGGCTCTTCTTTTTAAAATCTTCAAAAAAAGAGAAAATAATTAAGATAATAATTTTGAAATTGATATTTAATATTTATTTAAATTTGTTATAATTCAATTTAAACAACAACACCAGAGTTAGAAGCAATTCTTGGCCATAAATCAGCACATTCTTTACCGACTGGACCAGTAATAGCAGAACCCTTCATTTCACCCTTTGGGTTGACGATAACACCAGCATTGTCTTCAAAGTATAAGAAAACACCGTCCTTTCTTCTCCAAGCCTTGGATTGTCTGACAACGATAGCTGGCATAACTTTCTTTCTTAATTCTGGCTTACCCTTCTTAACAGTGGCGATAACCATATCACCAACAGCAGCGGCGGGTAATCTACTTAATCTAGCACCGGTACCTTTAACGGCCATAACGTATAAGTTTCTAGCACCAGAGTTGTCACAACAGTTCATGATAGCACCAACTGGTAATGCTAACTATAATAATAAAACGAGGGAGTAATATATGTTAGTATATCTATGTTGCTTTCTGTTTTCTTAAAGTAAATATACATGAGTTGGAGTTGCTGGAGTTGTCGAATGAATGAAAGCCAAATTAAATAGAAAAAAAACTGTATCTTGTTAGGCACTGGGAAATATTCTTGTATTTGTTTTAATTGTTTTGTGTTGTCTGAAAACTCTCATTTATCTTTAATTGCGTATTGGATTAAATCAATAAATACTTGTTTGAATAATCAAAAATTGTTAAATTAATCATAAAGTAGAGTGGATATTCAGCTATTGCTTGTAACAATTGGATCATATTCATGCTATCCAGCTTTTTCTGTTTCTCTGAAGCTGAACATTTCTTATATCGTATTAATGTATCCTTAACGCAAGACGGAAATGAAAACGCAGCATGAAGCCAATAGGTATTTGATTAACTATCATGTCGTTCCGAGGCTTACATAGAGAGAAAAATTTCACAATTGTGCCATATGGTAATCTTGAACAGTTGTAAGAAACTTGGTTTCTAAAATAATACTCTTCTTGAAGATGCCGTTGTTTTAATGTCCACCTCCCAGTATTCTGAAATCAATAATCTTCCTGTGCTCAATCATGGAATAGCATATTGTTTTTATAGTCCATACAGATGGGTTATTTATCTAATCACGGATCTTGTCCGATGTATAATCATAAGATTTGTATCACTTGTTCATTCACTCAGTAATTCCAGAAGCATACTTTATTATTATTCAATCAAATGCTTTGATGGTATTTTCTAAAATCGTAGTTACTTCCCGTTGTCTCATCAACTTGTTCAACTCATGATATATTTGTATATAAAATAATGTGTTTCTGAGAAACTCTGTAAAGTCTACTTACTGACATTCTGAATTTGTTACCTGAAGCACCTGAACCTGACATTTTTAGTTAATTATGTATATGATTCTATAGATCTGAATTCTATCGTAGTAAAATTCCTAGTATACCCTTGAATAAAACCTTGGTAATATAAACCAGTTAGACTAAAATATTTCTCTCTTTGGGATCCTCCTGCAAAACTGTAAAAGGAGACTGGCACAACACAAGCCTGCACAATCTTTGCATACTTAACAAAAGACAAAGTGAAAATTTTCGAGGTTAGTGAGCTCGGCTGCCATTTTTAAGTGATGGTTTAGTTTATGTGTCAGTAAGGAGAAAGACGGCTGTGTTTATTGTGGGACTGCGTGCAAGTCTTCTAATGGCGTTCAGGGCTTAAAACAGTATTCAAAAACCCTTTTCATTATCACGTGATATTTATGAGACATTTTTGAGTCTTTGTTCTCGGCTATTTTCTCGGTAAATGGAGTCTGTTTGTTCTTCCTACATCAGCTATTCGGCATAAAACCTGGTTATATGAAGCGGGTTTAAACAGTATATAAAGATATGAATATATAAAATATATACTAGAAAATAGTCAAAACTATTCAGCGGAATTCAAAGTTGGAAAACTTGATATAATAATAATAATAACGATATACGGAAACGGAAACGGAAAGAAAAGAGACAATTAAGCAAACCAAACAAACAAATAAATAAACAAACAAATAAACAGATTGTCTATCCAATTTAATGAAATGAATAAAAACAAAAAACATTCAACGTTGATAACATAAGATAATAATATAACAGTAAAGAATTTTTCCTTTTTTTGGTAGATGAGCCACAATAATCAGTTGTCCTCTGCATATAACGTTTGTAAGTAGTCGTGAACATATATAGCTGATTTCTTATATTTTCTTTCACTATATTTTTCGAAGACAGCTTGATGATGACTTCTTGCATTTAGACAACATTCCTCAAAAACTTGTGCCATTGGTTCTAATTGTATGCTAGTATATCCAGTATAATAAACATGTGCTTCAGTCCAATCTCCACGTCCTAACATTCTGCGGGCCGAAAATTGTGAACCTGCTGCAATCCAACTTGGAGGAGAAGAAACAAATCTTGGATCCATAAGGGCAACTTCTAAGAAATACTTTGCAACAGTTCTAATTTCATTATCATAATCATCAGCTTTTGACCCACGTCTTAGAAATGACATTGGACCTGGCCAACCAAATTCAAACTTTAAAACTTCAATCATAAACTTCTCGGCACGCAAAAATTCTTGAACTGTAAATTGGTCACCAACCATATAGGTCATTTGTGAAACTGTTGGAATATTAATTTCTTCGTATTTTGATGCTATAAACATTGCCACTGCACCACATAATTGAAATCTTGATAACGAAATTGCCTTTAAGGATAAAAATCTATCTATAATGTTGACTGTTAAAAATAATGTTTCTGGAAGCAAATTGAATCTTGAATGAAGTTGAACTAACCAGTTCATCAACGTGGATCTATGATCCCATGTTAATTCATTTTGAACTAACTCGATATATTTTGCTTCGGGTGCAAACTTGTTCTCTAACACATGCAAATAGTTGAATATTTGATTTCCATATTCTGCAACCATGGAAACATCAAAGGTATCTTCGTCTTCTGGATCCAAACAGTTGACAGAGTATTTTCTATAAGCATTATCAATTTGGTTCGCCACTGTTTCATTCATAATCGGTGACATTGGTTCAAATTCAAATGGAGTGGTAGTTGTATCGCCTTCTTCGTATTCTTCATCATCTTGTTCCTCTTCTTCCTCTTCTTGTTCACACACTTCGACGGCCTTTTGTTGACTGGAAATTCGATCCTGATGACTTTGCAATTCGGCATTGTCGTCTTCGTTTAACACTGGAATTAGATGCCTTCTTGAATCATTTACATGAGAAGTGGTTGTTGATATTCTTGTGTTCAATGTAGCTTCTGATATGACACCAAGCACTCTTCTTGGTCTTTGAACATGAGGTTGTGTTTGTTGTTGTTGTAGATGTTGCAACTGCTGCTGCTGTTGTTGTTGATCTTCTTGCGTTTCTTTATGTCTCAAGATTGGGTTTGCATTTTCATCATTAATCAAATTAGATGATGATCTGGTATTAATTCTTGCCATATCTATTCTTTTTGTCTTAGTATGATGTGTCTTGTGTAGATTTTCGAATAAAATTGATTATTACTAATTAATATATTTAGCCAATATAAAGCAGTTTTATCTTCGTTCAATATCTAATGGTTATTATCCTATATAGTTATTATAGAATGATTTGTTATTATAATGATTGAGTTAGAGTTAAAAGTAGAGATGGATTGTTGTTTGTAATTTTTTGGCGCTTATAAAATAAGTGGTCTATCAAAAAAAGAGTTTTTTTTATAATAGATCAGTATCCTAAATAAAATTGACAAATTCGGAGCGCTAAGAGACTGCAAACAAATGATCTGATGGCTAGCAGATTGAAAAGAGCAGATATATAAGAAAACAAGGAAGTTTGTCTTTAAGATGGAATAGGGATCTAATAAATTTTGGTCTCATATAAGGACCGGAGTATAAAGCAAATTCAAGAATTTTATTTTCAAGACAAAGGAAGAATCAAAACAATGAATTGGGCTTAGGATTTACTCAGTAGTTCTACACTTTGTTTGTTTGTTTGTCCCTTGTTTACTTTTTCGTTTGTTTGGAATTTGCCCGATCAAGGAATTAAAGCCCGCGAAGCGTAAATGGCAGATTGTTATATGTGTGGCTGGTGTTCAGTGGCTGGTGTTTAGGTTCAGGCTGGTGTGTGTATATGAATGATTGTTCCACGACTCTTGAAACTATTTTCAAATTTTCTTAAAAAAATCTTAGAGTCTAAAAAATATACTGTAGATCTAGATATGGATGTAGATGGGTTTCAACTTAGGTTTTTAAACAGTGGATTTCTATAATCATCAAGACCATTGAGAACATATATGCCTTTATTATCCTACAAAACAACCATCGAAGTTGGTGATCTAGTCTTAGCCTTCATTGGTAGAGAGAACATCAAGCCAATCAAAATTACCCTTGGTGAGACTTTGAATACCAGATATGGAACCTTCCCTCATGATTCAATGGTTGATTTACCGTATGGTTCCCAAATAACCAGTCCGAAAGGCCACGGTTTTATATATTTATTACACCCGACTCCAGAATTATGGACAAATTCTTTACCCCATCGTACACAAATCGTGTATACACCTGACTCAAGCTATATCATGCAAAGATTGAACTGTGTTGCTGGTTCGAGAGTCATTGAAGCAGGAACTGGTTCTGGTTCTTTCAGTCATGCATTTGCAAGGAATATTTCAACCGTTGATAATAAAGGTAAATTGTTCTCTTATGAATTCCATGAACCTAGATATGTGCAAGCAAAAGAAGAATTTGAATCGCATGGGTTAGCAAACATTGTTTTAACAAACAGAGATGTTTGCAACGATGGATTTGAAGTTTTTGACTCTGAAACAAATTCAAAAATAGATATTGATGCTGATATAGTTTTTTTGGATTTACCTGCTCCTTGGGAAGCAATTCCTAATTTAGATACAGTGATCGCCAAAGATAGAAGAGTTGGTATCTGTTGTTTCTCCCCATGTATAGAACAAGTTGTTAAAACAGTGGAAGCATTACAAGCAAATGGTTGGACTGACGTTGAAATGACCGAAATTTCTGGTAAAAAATGGGAATCTAGGAAGGAAATGGTTAGAGAAATTGACGATGCCTTGGAAAGATTGAGAGATGTTATGAGAAGACAAAAAGAAGGTATTGAAAAAATAAGAGAAATTGCACAAAAGTCAAGGCAAAATAAAGCACTTAAAGAAGAACAAAGGCAACTTGAAGAACAATCAGCTGATTCCGAAACCGATAAAAAGAGACCTGCTGAGAAAGAAGAAGACACTAAGAAGACCAAAAAGCAGAAAAAGCAAATTCAAAAAGAAAAAGAAAAGGACTACGGTTTCAACCCATTTGGTAAAGGTAGACGTATAAATGAAGGTGATCCAGATTTCAACTGGTTTGATGTTTCTAAGACTGGACCTGAAGTTAAAACACACACTTCATACCTAACGTTTGCTTACCTTGTTCCGGATGTCAGACCAGCTCAAGAACAACAAACCGAAGAAGAACTCGAGCAAAAGAACGCACAAGAGTAAAAGCAAGCTCTCTTTGTGCAATCATGTAAATTAGACCGTATATATATAATATATAGTAACCACTCATCTACGTTAAAACTAGTAAATTGGATTTAAAAAGGGGACCAAAGCCACCATCAAGCTATTGCACAGCCTTAAAATGATATTGTATCTAACACTATTCGAGACATCAAAAAGAGACACCAGGAGATTTGAACTAGTGGCAAGTTGTCTCTTTTATAGCCTTCAGCTTGAACTCTATTGAAACGATAAAATCTGAATAGCATCTGACGTACATAAATCTGATATATCAATCCATCAATTAATCAGCATGTTTAAATTCAACAGTTTGCGGTTAAATATTGCCAATGGAACGTTCAAATCTCCAACACAAGGCTTGGTCTCCAGGCTGGTTGCCTCCCCACATCAACTGATCATTCCTTCGAAGAGATTCTACAACTCTCTTTCAAGTAGCAACGATACCAAAGTGATCAACAATAATAATAATAATAGCAGTCACCATAGTCGTCTACAGTCTAAAAGATTGTTTTCTACCTCGAGTGTATTACAATCGTATTACAGACCTCCAAAAAACAGAATCGTAAAGCCTTCAATTCTGAACGAATTACTGGATAAAATTCCAGATTCACTCAAGATAATCTTTGGCGTCACTGCATTTAGTTCATTGTTTATCTTTATTGCTTTACCATTATTAACAATTATTTTACCACCTATAGTCCTTGGTTCATTCATAACTTACAAAGTGATTCAAAGAAGATCACAGAAACAAATGGAAGAGAGATGGAAGGGATTAAAAGAATCAAAATTGATCTTTGTTCCAAAACAAGCAAATTTAGGGTTCCTTTTATCACAACAAGAAATACCACTTGAACAAATCAACGATGAATTAGCAAACTTCGAAATTCAAAGATTGCATGACGCCTTTATGTTCGATGAAGATGGAATATCCCAACACTTCCAAATAACGGACGTTAACACATTAGCATTGGGTACGGTTGACGGTATTCAATTCGATTGGCAATCAACGAAGAAAAATATGAATGGATTCATTCACGATTTAGAAGAGTTGCTAACTGTTCAGAGTAGACCACTGTACGATAAAAACACTGGTGATAAAATTGCCACTGTGGTTTTAAGTTTAAAGAATGCTGATCAATCGATCTTCGAAAATATTATTGATCAGAATGTTAATAGCGCTAACAGTACTGAAATCATCTGCTTGATCGAAGTTATCCCTTTGAGTTATACTGCCTCTAAGAAGTTTGTTATTAAAACGCCTTCTACTGATGGCAACAGTGGTGAATTCATTGAAATCAAAGGTAAAACTAGAACTCTGTAGAAGTGATAAAAGATACGATAGACGGATATTATTTTAACTATATAAATATAATAACTTGCACATAATTAACAATAAATGGATGATACATAAAACCAACGAAATTGAAAACAAAAGTAAAAAATTGAAAAGGCACAAATTAAGCCAAAATAACTATCTATAAGGATTTAGTCCTTCTTCTTTGGTTTCTTCTTCTCAGCTTCAGCAGCCTTTTCATCCTCTATTTCCTTCACGATCTTCTCAATTTCTTCGTTAGTTAAAGTTGTAATTACCCTATTTGGTTTCATAATTGAAATTTCAATATTTTTAGCACCAGTTTGAACAACTTCCAATAATGCCTTGATTGATAATTTAATGGTTTCATCATCATCCAATTCATTTTCCTTATTGTAATTTTTTTCAAGGAATTCCCTCACGGTCTTACTGCTTCTACCTATAGCATTCGCCTTCCAGGCTGAGTATATACCGGAAGGTTCAGTTTGATATAATTTAGGGGTGTTATCGTTTTCATCAAAGCCAGCGATCAGAGTAGAAATGCCAAATGGTCTAGTACCACCACTTTGGGTATATCTTTGTTGAACACCTGCAACGTATTTAGTCAAATACTCAATTGTAACTGAATCTTCTAAAGTTAATCTATGTGATTGAGCCTCCACTCTTGCTTTATCGATTAAAATTCTAGCATCGGCGTTTAAACCTGCAAATACTAATTGAACATGTTTATCAACTTTATTTATCTTTGATGGAGTAATTCTTGGATCTTGTAATTTTAATGTTGTTCTTCTTTCACAGGCAAGAACCACAATTTCTTTACCTTTAACACCAACCGCACATGTACCTCTCTTAACTGCTTCTAAAGCATATTCAACTTGGAAAACATGACCGTCAGGACTATAATATTTTATTATAAAATATATATGGTTAGTACTCATTTAGTGGCAAAATCAACTACCTAGTACCATAGATATAAGGATGGAATTGAAAAATGAAACATACCTGAAAATTGATAAAGCACTATCGTAACCACTCATTATATGTATTTATATGTCTTTATTCTAATGATGGTCAATTGGACAAAATGGTACTGTCAAATTCCAACGGACAGATTGGACTAGATTACTTTTAGGAGGTGGTTACTTACAGATCGCTTTTTGGCCAACTTTTTTGTTTCTCTAAGGAGGGCAAATAGTACCCCTTATGAACTGGGCCACTGTTCCCAGTTGCGCAAACAATCTACATCAACATCTTTTTAATCACAGCTTGTATTACTTGTTAGTTTTGTACTTCATTATCATATCAAATAAACATAGTACTTTAATAAAACTATTATCGATGCAGTCATTATGCAACAGGATATAAATATGGACTGTGATCCACCAGCAATACCAAAAAAAGCAAGTCAAAGACCTTTTCCAGCTGCCAAAAACATACCTAAAGTTCCCAAAATACCACAAAAGAAGCAAATGAAAGTTCCAAGAGCTGTGCCCAAAAAGGATCACTATCAAAGGTTATCATATTTATACCAAGTTGGTAACATAATTTCAAATAAATTAGTACAAGATGAGGAGACACTTTTAGCTCCTAATGAAGAAACGAATCAATTCGATATTTTTTCAAGATCTTATTTGAAGCATCTTGATTTAATTTCCAAGAAAACTGTTTTGAAAATACACCCAAATTTGAAAAGAAAAATTTGTAAAAAGTGTTCAAGGTTAATAACTCCTGGACTTAATAATGATACTAAGATTTCGAACTTATCAAAGAAAAAACTTCCCAAGTGTGATGTTTTAGAAATGAAGTGTATTTGTGGGAACGTCAAACGTTTTCCATTCGGTAAGAATCCAGATTTTGTGTTGTTTAGTGAAAAGGAAGATGTTGTTTTTGATATACCGAAATAGTCCAAGCCATAATATATGAATAAACATATATATATATTTCTATAATGTTTTTAATGAACTTAATCAATTTACAAAATTCAAAAAAGGGAGATGTAACTGTATAATAAAAAAAATAAACAATTCACAGTATATCGTACAAACGTATTATATTAACACCTACATATATAGAAACAAATAATATTTATATACATCATTAAAAAAAGACAGGCTAAATTTAATAAAGTTCATCCGCAAGGTAAGAACCAATAAATCCATTTTTGAATAAAACTTTTTGTTCCCCAGAATGTTTCGAAATTGTATCTGATTGGGTTTTCTTCCAAACTTTTTCAGCATCTTTATAATGGATTTTCTTATATGCAGCTAGAGGTTCATCTTCTTTATCAATATCCAATTCTCCAAGCATAACAACGTTTTCACCTCTGATTAAATAGATATTTGGATCGGAAGATTCAGCGTATTCTTTTGTTTCGTTCAAATAAATTCTCTCTATACCATCATGGATTACCAAGTTTGCAAATTGATCAAAGGTTCTTAAAACACCAAAAATTGTACGACCATCTCTAAGTAACACAAATACTTTCTTATCAACAGACCCGATGATGGCTGCTGCTGTTGTGAATGAATATGATTGTAAGTAAAGGTCTTCTAAGTTACCACCTTGGGATCCTGATCCTGAGGATGCTACGTTTGATAGTTGCTGAGACATTTTCTACTGCTGTTGTTTGCAGGTATATATATATGTGTGTGTGTGTATAAGTGATGAAGACGTAAGCTCTGTGTGTCTGTATACCACTGTCTTGTAATCTGTTCATTGATATAAATAAAGGGCTTCAGTTTTATCAGCTCAATCCATGGACAACTTTGTTGAGATATCATTTGTGATACAAAATTATCTATGCCATATGAGGCGCGTGATGTGGCGCATGTGGCAATTACTTGTGGCAGATAAGGCGCATGGTATCTGTGGCGCATATGAAGCTGCAGGATCTGAGAGTTAGTTTATCAGAGCTACGCTGTTCTGAGAAGAAGTGTGTCCATTTGTTTATTTTGATCCGAACACTACCCATTCAGTTAACTACTCCTTCTGTTATATAAGGACCTCGATATCTTGCTCTTCTATATACTTAACTTATTACATGCAGTTACTGCAATAAGTGCACCATAGGTGCCGTATTACTTACTTATTACGTTTTATTATGTCATTACATCTTACATATTCCATATTACTCCTCAATTAATTACATTTTACTAGTTGATTAATTGCTCATTACACATTACAATTTACAGAATTACTTATTACATTTTCTCATGTTCTCCAAGGTAAACAAGTTGATGAGAGTGTTTTACTCCAAGACTTTCTATACCAAGTAGTTTTTATGCTCTTCTTCTTGTTCTCTTTTCTTTACTCAAGTTTATAGGTTTTTGCTGTTAAATAAGAATTATGCATTTTTCTATTTCATTATAGAACCTGGTTTGTGGTTCATCATAGACTATTAATTGTTTTCTGACCCCATATAATGGACATTCAATTTTATTGACACCAACAAACTTTTCAATTTTGTATGGAAGCGTAAGATTATGTAAGCGCTGGTTTTACTTTGCAGTGTTTATGACAATCCTACTTTTGATCTCAAGGCCTTTTGTTTAACAAAGACTAATAAATCATCAGAATATTACTAAATAACTTATAAGATAAAAGGTTGAATAAAAAAACAGAGAGTGGCTTTGCAAACTTATATAGACATATATACAAAAAAAGGCAGAAGGAATAATAGGTTGGGTAACAGGAGTTGGAAAATAATTCATGATAATTTGAAAGTATGGATATTAACAACGTGTAAAAAGAAAGAGAAAGAAAATATTAGGGTAAATAAGACAAAAAAGTCTTATTAAATTAAACTAAATTACAAGAATTCTCTGGCTTTTCTTTTGTATTCATAACCATCTCTTAACCATTGTCTATAATCCTTCAGAGAACCGATTTTCTCACCGTAATAATCAGGGACGGGATTATTCATACTCTGTCTTGAAGCATCAACTCTGCGTTTAATAATGTGCTTCAAAAACAGTTTTTGCTTTGCTGAAAAGGCCTTGTAAACGCTTCTATGAGCCAATGCAAATAATGGATCGCCTAATAAAGAAGGACCTAACAAGAAACCAACCACACCCATTGACATAATGCCACCAATCAAGACTGTGAACGTATCTAATCCAAACATTGTTTCCGTCAAATCTAATTCGATTTGTGAAGTATAACCATAAGTAATCGAAATTGCTAAAAATGCAGCCAAACCTGAACCTAAAAGTGATATACGACGCTGTTGTTTACGTAAAGAAAGAAACTGTTCCCATGTTAACTCACTGGCAAGTTTGACTTCTTCTGGGGTTAGTTCAGGTTGTGTAGTCTTGATTGTTTGTGTTGAGTTGAATCTCTTGGTATTTAATAACGATGGTAGTGATGATTTAGAAAGTACTGAAAATTGGATTGATCTTCTTAATGACGAAGTCAAAAGACTGCTGACTCTTCCTGCAGAAGAGGCACGAATACCTATTGATCTAAGCATTAACATATCGTTAAGATATTTATTATATATGTAAGTGAATATAGCTGGTTGTGAATATCTTCAAGAGGTTCAGAGAGAGTTAGTGGAAATGGTGGTCCAAGTTGAACTTATAAATTCGTTCCGCCATGTTAAAATTGAAGGATTAATTTGAGCACACTCACTACTCGAACCATAATAGCTGAAACTCAATAGCAGTGCGTTGCTTTTTGGCGCCGGCCACTTGCGGGCGGGCCACTGTGTGCGACTGAAGGGGGCCACCTGGGGGTCTCCGCGAGAGTTGAGAAACTGGTCTTGTGATGCGTGGTTATGATGTAATCTTTTAGAAAACTAGCTAAAGGTTTACATAAATATATGATAATATGTTGATTGGCACCGTAAATATAGAGAAGCAGAAAAGGAGACGTTTCATGCAAGTAAAAGAAAGAAAAGGATGAAAATAAGATAGTATTATATAAGTGTGAGAATAGATTGATTGTCCTTCTTCGCTTAAACAGATAAACAAAAGATTAAATAGGACAAAACGGGAAATGAAGAGAAGAACTTGAAGGATATAGCTAAGGATAGTCTACATTTGTTCTTTTTAGCCCTCTTTCAAAAGACAGAATTGAATTTGTAGCATGTAATGACTGGCTTCTGGCCTGTTTTTCTCTTTGTTTTTCAAAAGATTAAAAAAACTTCCTCAAGTTTTGGGTTTTTTTTTTATTCGTTGAAAGTTTCATGAAAATATACATATAGAATAGTATTTGATGGCTGTTGCTAAATTTAATCTTCGAGTTTTTCCAATAAATCTGGTAAGTTTTCCATTGGTAATCCTTCATAAATAATTTGATAGGTAGTTTTGAATAATTGGAAATCGTCAATCTTACCCATGTTAGTTAAGAAGTCAAAAACTTCTTTAGTAGTATAGATACCTTGACATGACATACCGTTCAATAGAGCCTTTTCTGCTTCTTGAGCAGAAACACCATGTTGAGCCATGTACTTACCAACTCTAACATTACGACCGCCTGCACAGGTTGTAATTAAATCGGCCACACCAGCAGATTCGTGAGTGAAAGTGTTACTGTGGCAATCTTCGAAGAAAGTTTTAGCAAACTGAATAATTTCAATTAAACCAATTCTCATAACGGCAGACTTAGCGTTATCACCCCAACCCAGACCTTCAACGAAACCAGCAGTCATGGCAACAATGTTCTTCAAAGCACCGGCAATAGAGACACCAGCAACATCATGGATAACTCTAACATGAAAGTATGGTCTGTGGAAAACGTGTTTCAAAACTGTAGAATCAATATCTTTACCTTTACCTCTAAAGTCATTTGGGACTTTGTAAGCAACTGTAGTTTCAGACCATTTACATTTGGCAACTTCCGGAGCCAAATTAGCACCTGATAAAGCACCACATTCAATTCCTAACTCTTCAGTGATATAAGTTGACAATAGTTTACATCCATCTGGTGTGACTTCTAGACCTTTCAAACAAGAGATTGCTCTAGCAGAAGGTAAAACTTTCCCTTTCAAGTTAGCTAAGACTCTTGGCAAGAACTGATGAGGAATATTGAAGATGATTAAATCAGCATCAGCACAAGCTTCAGCAACATCTGGGACAGCAACAATGTTTGATGGTAATGTAATATCTGGCAAATATTTAACATTTTCATGTTTGGTGTTGATGATTTCAGTTAATTTTTGGCCATTGACTAGTTCTTCGAAAACCCACATTTTAACAGTTTGATCAAATTCCTGTGGTCTTTCGATAGCATTTTCAGCAACAACTTTGGCGATGGTGGAACCCCAGTTACCTGACCCAACAACAGTAATCTTGAATGGTGTTTCAGGGATGTCTTCTGGTAAGACTGTTGCACAGTTTGGTGGTGGGGATAAAGCAGAGGAAATGTTTTGTAATCTATTTGAGGCAGACATTTTATGCTTTAGGATAGTTGTTGTAGGACGATAACGGAATGGAGGATATCTAAACTTGAATAACTGAGGTTTATATAGCATTAACAATC
The DNA here is from genome assembly GCA_019232045.1 of Ogataea degrootiae. Taxonomy (NCBI): domain Eukaryota; kingdom Fungi; phylum Ascomycota; class Pichiomycetes; order Pichiales; family Pichiaceae; genus Ogataea; species Ogataea degrootiae. Next base: position 134,513 of record JAHDIT010000013.1, read on the forward strand.
AGCTATGGACGTCTGAATGGCAATGAGACAGAGAGACTTGATTGTGGCTGAAAGAAGAATGGGGAATAACGTGTAGAGAAATTAAACAACATGCAGACACTAACTGGGATCACTGAGAACAGGGAAATAAAGGTAAGTGATCAACCAAATCTGAAAAGGCGAAACCGGGTTTTATTCTGGTTGGGTATGTGGCGCAGCGTTTCGCCTGGGTTGTTCAGAATAGTGTGGCGGTGTTGATGTCTTGGCATTGGAGTTATTGAGAGAGGGAAGGTGGAGGAGTCTACAGTTGAGTTGGAGACGGAAGCCGTGTGTTTCGGTTGGTTTGCACACATTAGAGCACAGCCTGGGAACACAAAAACTGCCATCTCAATGTATTGTATTGTGGATCATCTTGCGCCGCAGATCAGTTCACCTGCAATATATATTATTACCATGTTGAACTTTATTGTAAATAAGAATATAGGATGTGTCCACTCTATTTATATTGAGTAGTTATTTAATACTCTTATCCTAAAAGTTTTGTTAACAGAAAGTATGGATTTCATATCATATATATTACCGTTATTAATATATTATTTTATTTTATCAATTGATCAATTTTATTTCACACTTTGTTTTATTTTTAAGCTTAGTTATGTCATCTAATCTTGACAGATTACAACAAATCCTACTTTGAATTGGCTCCAATCGATTGAGAATCCCAAGTTATGTTCTACGGTTCACAAAAACCAATATTGAGATTGAAGACCATATGAATTGTATATTGCTTTCTACTATAGTACAGTGTTATTACCCTCAAACATCATAAAGATGCTAAACCTATTCTGGAAAATTATTATACCAGACTGTTGTGTGATAATATGATAAACGCAAACCAAGAATTGGACGGCTCACTTACCTTTCATTGCGACAAAATAATTTGTTGTGCCTTGATGGGAGCACCTATCCTCTAGTTTCATTTACACGCTAGAAACAGTATACAATTGATGATAGCACACAGAATGTATGCATAAAGTTAATTATTTGGTTAGTGACCTTGATTTGCTCAAATACAGACCCAAACAATTAAGAAATCATTTCAAAACGTCGATAATTTGTTTGGTTCTCTAACTTTGTTAACTTAAATCGTGGCCAACACAACCCAAAAATGAAAACAACGTTCTACTAGTATATTTATAAATGATAGTATATAATCATATAAGAACTTTAATTGTCTTTTTACTTAATACGGTCGATAACTGAATCGATTATTCTTGTAATGACAAGTTCTTTTCAACTTCTCACTGACGGCCAAATCCATAAATAACCAATCTGCGACAATATCGAAGCACCCTTACTTTACTCTACTTTGACTTGAATCCAACCAAAATTTATTATCCCTATTAGGAACACCAAAAAACACACAACTTCTAATAACACAAGAAATACAGATGACAGAATATAGTCCTATTGAAGTACAGCATTATAACACCCTTGAGCGAATCTTACTACACTCAAGACTTTGTTCGGCGCTAATATTATCCTTTGAGTGTCGAATCCCATTGAATTCTGAAAATGACAACAAAGCTAATACTTATACTATTCCAGTTGCTAAAATAACACTCAAACTCAACAACCAAATCATGGACAACAACTGTTTTGTATCAGTTAATTTGAATTTGAAAGAAGTAGACAAAAAGATATCTGACATCAATTTGGATCTTAAAAGCGAGTTTATCCTTTCCGATGGTATACAGTTTACTAAAGATGCCGAATTAAAATGTTTGATTACCGTTGTTGATTTTCCTGAACTAACTAGTAGCATATCGTTTGAATTCATTAAGCTTGTTGATGGGAACGGTTATTACATTCCTGATAAAGATGACGAAACCCAAACCCTTAATTTCCATTCTCAAAGAATTACACCAACTCTATTTTCAAATGGCGAACCTTCAACTTTGGTAATCAGGACTTCAAACTCAATAAATCAACCAGAAAGACCAGACCCTGATATTCCAAACCAAAACTTATTCCAAAAACCCAAGTCGTTAATACAGTTGGTTGGAGAAACCACTTGGAACTCGGAACCAATGTCCGTAGTGGATTTCACAGTAATATTGTATGGATTAGCTCCCAATCTTTCAATTTCAATATCCTCACAACAAGAAATTATCACCGACAATATATTCCTCAAGATTGCCATGCCTCTTGATATTTGCCTGCTGGCTGTTGCATTTACTGGACTATTTGGGGAGGTGATACCTTGGATATCGATTATAAGAGAATTAGACATGGCTGTTCTTTCTTTCAAAAGTTTCACAATTTCTTTTTTTAGTATCACTTTACATTTCATATTAAGTCTTGCCATTTTTGTAATCAAGTTGAACACTTTTTACAAATATGAGTATTTTGATGAACAAACCAACAGATACCGTACGAGAAGCATTTCAGCTAAGGAAGGTGACAGTTTGTCAAACGCTCAACTTTTTTTTGCCCTTTTTCTATTGTAAGAACTACTATTTTTGTATTTTTGAATCCTTAAACAGACTGTGTGTTACTAACGTCAGTTTTTATATCCTTGTTTCCAAAAGCTTATATACCACATATGCGTTTTTGAAGTTTAGAAGGAAATTATTACACCTGCTAAATTTAACAAGAAGGCAAAGAAACAACAAATTAAACATAGGTATAGATTTTGAACAGTTAGAATTATTTGATTTGAATGAACCAAGATACCCTTAATCTCCTTTTTTATTACAGGGCTCAATATTTTACATTTATACGATATATACAATAAAACACGAACAAATTATAACTAAAAAATATATTGAATTGAAAATAATTTAAACAGAAAATGCCTATTGTCTGTTAACCACACCGGATTTATCAGCATTTGCCAAAATGTATTTCTTATAGTCGTAAATGTCACCATCGAAACGCCTAACAGTACCACCCTCACTGACCCAGATTTCTTTACAAACGGTATTAATCATGGAAACATCGTGCGACACCATCAAGACACCACCCTTAAAGTTTTTCAAGGCGTCATTCAATGCATCCAAACCAGATGTATCCAAGTGATTGGAAGGTTCATCCAAAATAAGAATATGTGGGTTAGTCATACATAAAGAAGCAAATGCAACTCTGGATTTTTGACCACCAGATAACGACTTCATGTTTTGTAAAGCCAAAGAACCAGTGATACCAAAAGAACCCAAATGGCGTCTGTATTCTTCATCAGTCTTACCTGGGTATTTAGAACTCATCCATGAAACGGCATTCAACGTTAAGTCCATACCGTCAACATGATGTTGAGCAAAATAACCAATTCTTAATCTCGAGTTTCTGGAAACTGAACCATCCAATGGAGTGTTTGTACCCATCAAAATCTTCAATAATGTAGTCTTACCACAACCGTTAGCACCAACCAATGCAACTCTTGAATCCATTTGAACATCCATGTCAACATTGTTTAATAGTAATTTCTTTGGATCATAACCGAAAGTAACGCCAAGTAATTGCAAAATCGGAGGGGATAGTTTTTCTGGATCTGGGAATTTGAATGTAATTTGTTTGTCTTCGTGTGGAGCTTCCAACACTGGTAATTTCTCCAATTTCTTGATTCTTGATTGGGCTTCCGATGATTTTGCAGCATTGTATCTAAACTTGTCGATGAAAGCTTGTAAATGTTCTCTGATAGCCATTTGATTTTCGTATTCTTTCTTTTGGATTTTGAGTCTTTCCTCTCTTGTGTTATAGAAGCTATCAAAGTTGGAACCTCTGTAGTAGTCAAGTCTTTCAGAGTGTTGATGAATAATATCAGTTGCAACTTCGTTCAAGAAGGCACGATCGTGCGACACGACCAATAATGTAGAAGGATACGTTTGTAAATAATGTGCAAGATAAGTTGAAGAAGGAACATCCAAGTTATTGGTAGGTTCATCCAACAACAACAAATCTGGCTTACAGAACAATGCTCTCGCAAGCGACAATCTCATTCTCCAACCACCGGAGAAAGTCTTTGTTGGGTTATGTTGTGTTTCTTCAGTGAAACCTAAACCGTATAAGATAGAAGCAGCTCTACCTTCAGCTTTATCGGATTCCATTTCACTTAACTTTTCGTGAACTTCTTCAAGTTTTTGAACTAAATCATTTTGTTCGTTTTCTAATCTCTTAACTTCTAAAGAATCTTCGTCAAATTCTTTCTTCAATTCTTCGATTTCTGTAATTCTTTCGTTAATCTTACCATCATCACTCAATAATTGCTTTCTCCACACATCAGCGTCCAAAACAGATTGTAGAGCTGGGGTATCATCACCGATAATTTCTTGTTCAACGTGTAGAATAGTAATATGCTTAGGAATGTTCAATTCTCTTCTAGATAAAGCTCTTAATAATGTAGATTTACCGATACCGTTTTGACCAACCAAACCATATCTTCTACCATAAGCTAAAGTCAATTGAGCGTCAGATAAGATTCTTTGACCTTGTCCAACGTACAAATCAAATGTATCAATCTTGATATCCTTGGATTTACCAGCACCAGCACCGAAATCAATAGGGTTGACTTTCAAGAAGAAAGAATCGTAATCCTCGGTCTTTGAGTCGTTAATTAGCTTAGAAGCTTCATATTGAACGAACTTGTTAGCTCTCTTGGCAACCTTCTTTGCAATCTTAGCTTCAGCCTTTTGCAACTTCTTCTTATCAACTCTAGTTTCCACATGTCTACCAGTATGTTCAATATCAGTAGTTGATTGTAATAAAGCCAGAGAAGAGTCTAGATCTCTTTGTTGGTTGTTTATGAGGTCGATATCTAATAATCTCTTTGAAGTATCACCGGTAATTGATAACTTAGCCATGTTATCATTCAATTTTTTGCTTAATGTTTGATGGATCTTTTCCACCAAAGTTTGAACCTTTGTATTATCACCACCGGCACTAATCAACAATTCTTGCAAGAAACTGATTTCCTTTGGGATGTCTAATTGTTGAGCAAGAACTGCATCTTCAGTTGCATTTGTGATGTGACTAACGTAACCAGATGCATAATCTGCCACCACTGGATCAATTGAAGGAACAGCTTGACGCAATTGCAAGCCTATACTAGACATTATGTTTAAATATGGATGATATATATATATTTCACGGATAATATAACAAGCAAGAGGATGATTAGAATTACTTAACTTCATCGTTATCAAGGCTTTTTGACAAAGGGTTGAAAAATTTACTACTTGAGAAGTGAGAAAAAGGTGTCGTGTGTTTACAGTAAGAATATCCCGTCTTCACAGGGCATCAATTCCATTTACTCAAAAATGTTTGAAAGATACTCTAGGTTAAAATTAATACAAATATAGAAGTAGAAGTACAAGATATAAATGGGGGATTCTGAAGACTACATCATTTGAGCAAAAGTTGAGCTTTTCTCTTACCTGTCATCTCATCAAGTTGTGACTTAACAAACACATCAACTTTATCAAAGACAGAAATATCTCTGAAATTTCCTTCCTTATCCTTAAAGGACAACTTGTATGTCTCCTCATTGAATTCAGCAGAATTGGCATCGCCTAACGCTTCTAATTTTATTAAACTTTCAACACCAAACTTAGGAACTAAAACAACAATTCCATTGGAGAATACCTTGATAACGTAACCTTCTTGTGAACTTTCATTGTTCTTCATCACTTGACCAACGTAATATTCAATACTTGCTCTTCCAGCAAATTGGGCATTTCTGTGACGTTTGTTAATGTTTTTAACAACCAAATCCATCTTACTCTTATCTCTATGAATGGAATGTAATGGTTCATAGCCAATAGCTGCTGCTAGTTGTCTATGAGCAACCACATCACAGTATCTACGAATTGGAGAAGTGAAATGGGTATAAATTTCTGTCGCCAACCCATAATGTCTGAAATCTTCGTAACCGTAATTACCAGATGCAAAATATTCGGCAGCCATCATGCATCTGGTAGCCATAATTCTTAATAAAGTGTTGAAGTAAGAGTCACTTTGGTCGACACATCTATCTAGAGAATCAGCCAAAGCTTTAGAACTTTCCAAGGAAATATTCATACCCTTCTTAACACGTAACATATCATTCAACACTTCAAAGTTGGCAACAGGGGGAGCTGCATGACGACGTAACATCGCAACTTGAGGGAAAGCATCGTAGATCTTTTTAGCAACTGAGATATTGGCTAAAAGCATGAATTCTTCAACTAAAGAGTTAGTATCCAAGAGTTTCTTAATTTCAACTTCACCTGGATCTGATGTTTCACTATCCATGTAAACCTTAACCTCTGGGGAAGCTAGATTCAAAGCACCAGAGTCCATTCTTCTTTGTTTCAGCTTCTTTGATAGCATTAACAAGTGTCTCATACCTTGGGTTAGTGGATCTTGCTTAGTCTTGTCATCAATTCTTATTTGTGCTTGCTCATAAGCAAATGCCTCTCTGGATCTTATAATGGATTTGAAAAATTCAACGTTGACGATATTAGCATCTTCATCAAGTTCCCAAATAGTAGAGAAAGCAAATCTATCAACGTAAGGCTTCAAGGAACACAAGTCTGTACCTAATAACATTGGTAGCATATCAATTCTCTTATCAACCAAATAAACAGATGTGGCCCTCGAAGCACCTTCTTGATCTAAAGCACTGCCGGCCTTCACGAAGTGAGTAACGTCAGCAATATGGACACCAACTTCATAGTTACCGTTTGGTAACTTTCTAGCATGCAAAGCATCATCGATATCAACACATCCTGGAGGATCAATGGAACAAATCAATTTGTCTCTTAAATCTCTTCTTTGAGCTAATTGAGGGTCACCATTTTCCAAGTTTTCAGGAACTTTCCAGTCATGTCCTTCTTTTGGTAAACAATCCAACACATTTTTTGAGAAAGGTCTGTATTCGACATCATGTTCTAACAATAAAGCTTCTTGTTCAGCATCTTTATCTTCAACTTCACCTAATGTTCTGACAAAATGTCCATCAGGGAACTTTGAGTTGGAAGCCCACGAATCAACGGCAATGACAATTCTTTTACCTACCAATTCTTTGGCTCTTCTAGTTCTGATTCTTATCTTTGGCAAAGATCTATCCATCAAGATAACAAAACAACTCTTAGCAGAGTTGCCACCAATTTGATCCTTGTTGACAGAATTTGGAGTTAATTGACCCACATATAGTCTCCAACTTCTCTTTATGATACCGACAACCCTAGCAGTTGGAACAACTTTTTTATCATCTTCAGAAGCGCCTTGGGCCTGAACAGCTTCTTGAGCTAACAGTCTTCTTTCTTGATCAGTAATGGCAATCTCATTTTCTTCGTCACCAATTTCATTCTTATTGATTGTTTCTTCGTCAATGATTTCAGTGGATGGCTTTTGCCATTTACTCTTTGGTAAAAGTTCAACAACAACCGAATCACCATTGAAAGCTCTGTTCAGGTTTTCTCTACCCAAGACAAGTAATGGCTTTGGTAACGTAGAGACGGAGACTGAACCTTCCAGGAAATTATATGATGAGATATTGATAGGACCTTGATATAAAGTACCGTTTTTGATACCACCAATAAGTCTTGAAGATGTATAATATTCTGGGTATTTGATTTCATTTAATTTTGAGGAGAAGTTATCAGCTGACGGTAGCATATCTTCTAATTCTGTTGCATTTGGTAATAGTGTAACATAATGATGCAAAGTCATGGAAATGATATCTTCATTGATCGCCTTTGCTATGTTATCTTTGTCACTTGTTAACAAAACAACTTTAATGCCTTCTTTCTTTAAATGTCGGGTATAAAATTTAGCACATTGTCTGATTAATCTGTCATTATAGTCATTGATAGTCTCACCTTTTTCTCTTGGAAGGTAGGATGATGCTTTGAATTCATTATGGAAAACAACAAATCTTTTGTTTTCGCTTTTACAAAGAGTTCTTAGCCTTAAGTAAATTGGGTAACTTTTGTTACGAACTTCTTCTAGAACGGTTTGTGGAATGATAACATCATAAAATGCCATATCGCTTTCTAGCATATCAATTGCATTCAAAACAACGTTTGTATCGAGTAGTAAATAATGCTTGCCAATATTTTCTTGCTTTATGCTCAATGGATTATCTGATAAGACTGGTTTTGGAATTTCACCTTCTGGATCGGGTCTGTAAAAGTCTGTACAAGCTATGCAACAAGCCGATGAACATGGGATATCATCTCTCAAGTAATGTTCTCTGACAATCTTCAAAGCACCACCATTACGGGATCTGACAAACACTTTTTGTGTCACTGCCAAACCGGAGGATAACCTCTTTCTCTTATTTGCAACTAAAGACATCTTTGTATGGTGTTTAATTGTCTATATAGTGAACCAATTCGCTATTCATTTAAAGATATACCATTAATAATCAAGGTAATATTTTTCAAAGCCTCTTTATGGTTAATGCCTACAAATCTACAAACTTCTAAAATTTTTCTTCTGTTTCACAGCGGCTCATTTTGAGTGGTGCACTGATAATTTATTTTACCTTTCTCTTTACTTTCACCCCTTATTCGTTTTAATCCTTTCTCTAGCAACTGTATCATAGTGTTTTATTCCATTTTCAATCATATCATATTAATTACTACATTAGATATACAAAAAAATTATTGCCTCTTTTCTAGTGCTCTTTGTTTACTCCATTTAGAAATCCAGTCAGCAGAATCAACCTTCGGCAAGAAATAGATTCTTAAAGAGTTATCAAACAATGGAACCTTTGGCTTTTGTGACATCAAAGCAGAATTGATAGCAGCTTTCTTGCCAACTTTAATCAATCCACCTGATTCTGTTTCCATATAAGCTTCTAGTTTCTTCGGCTTGAAGTTGGCATGCTTTGGATCTTCAAAGTATGATTCTGGTCTATCCATGATCATCTCCATCAACTCTATTGGGGTTGTCAATTCACTGATTTCGGCAACAAAATCAAATTCATCAGTCGTTGGATAGATGATCATGGCCGGGAAGATCAGTTGGGATTCCAGATCATAATTATCCTCTAAACGAAGCTTGGAACCTTCTAGCATCTCAGCTGGTTTAGGTGTTACTATAATGGACATTCCTCTCAATGTAAGTGCTTGCTCTAACGTCCCTTGAACTTTCAATTTTTCTTCTTCAATTTTTCTCTTCTTTTCAGCAAGTTCAGCTAAAACCTTTTTTCTTTGGGCAATTTGCTTGACTAATCCATTGACAGCAGCATTTTTGTCGTCAATACTAGTAGCATATCTCAAAACACTTTCAGCTTCGTCAAATTTTTCAATCGCAAAAAACGCTTTTGCTGATCTGAAAAGTGCTTTCACATTTTTCGGTTGCAATTTGAGACATTCCTTACAATCGTTGATACACATTCTGTAGTTTCTGAGTTCTAAGTTACAAGCAGCTCGGTTCAAAAATAGCAAAGATGTAATATCATCAACGCCACAGTCAACATCAAGGCCTTTCGTATAGTATTCAACAGCACTCTTGTATTGCTTGGCTCGGTAACAATCATTACCTTGGTTTTTGAAATTAGTGGCAATCTCATCTGGATCACCTTCATAGGCAAGTGCTTTCAAAGCTTCAACTTGAATATTTTCACCATCATTACCATCCGTCTCATCTAATTCTGTCATGAAAAGTGGCAATCTATTCAAATCAGCCATGACTTCAGGGGTAGATTTACTGGCTAGATCGGACAACTGTGGTGGTAAAGCTGGTTCGCCTGACTTTGGAACATACCTCTTTTCGTCCCATTTACTGATGAATGAATCATTGGTTTCATCTCCTGCAATTTCAGTAATTTCCACCATTTTATACTTGACGCTGTGTTCAATTTATCTCCGTATGATAATGTGTACAGGAAATACTAGCAAGCAGTTGGTGTGATATTCAAAAAGCAAGTGAAGATTACTAACTATTATGCTAAATCTGATTGAAAAGTTTTTTTTTGCTTCAAAAGATAAGATGTCAACGTGCGGCTCCTAAATAACTTAGATGCCGTAATTACGAAATTTTGGCAATGATTGATTGATCTAAATCTAGCTAAATTATGGTTTTAATTTATAATGTACAAATATGTATACTTACATATTACTATATATCGGTAGAATAGAGATATTCTACATGCAATAGAAGCGACAACAAGCTTATTCTTCCTTCCACTTACCGAACTTCTTATAATCTTCGTAGATGTTCTTGAAAACAATTCTACTTTGAGAATCTAAACTCAAGTTAATATAATTCAACTCGTTCAAGGTTAAAACATCAAAAATCAAGAATAAACTTGTATCTAAAGAATCCTTCAATTCTAAGTTGAGCTGATACTGTAAGTAGAACTTCAAATAGTTGAATAATAAAACAGGTAATGACTTTCTTAGTTGTAACTTCATAACGGACAATGCGGTAGTTATAGAAGCGTCCTTGTTTGAAGAATCACTGTTATATTGTATTAAGTTGGTTGATGGTTCACATAAGTTACTCATCAATCTCTGGAATGCTATTCCACAGTCTTTAGAGTTGGCAATAATTAATGAACTAGCCAAATTACTGTTGTTCTTATCAAATAAGCATTCCATTAATGGAATGAACAGAGACATTAATAAGTGTTGTCTGTTTGAGAATCTATATCTTTGGAATAAAAGGATGTTGGAGGTACACTGCGATAGTTGTAAGTAAATTTCAACAAACAGTTCTTTAGAAGATTCTTGAGTAACAGAAGTTGAATCTAACTTTATAATCAAACAAGTAACTTTATTAATAAAGTTGACAGCAAGTTCCATTGAATATTGAGTTAAAGTCCAGCTCTTATTTGCAATAAGTAATTTTACAATTTTCACAAGGGAGAGCAAGCTTGGTAAGTGAGCAGCTAACTTGCTATCGTCTACCCCTAGGATTGTCGAAATGGATGTCATTGTATAGTGCTGAACTTGACTGAAAGAACCGTCTTCAGGCTTTTTGGCTTCCAACAAAAACGATTCCAACAATTCTGTGTATGGTTTTGATTCATCATCATCTTCGATATACTGAAACGATTCTAAAGCAAGTTTCCAAGACTCATAGAATTTCTCCGGATTCGTTTTAGAAAGGAATTTAATGTGATAACGCAAACTTTCCAAATTATGTTCATTTGATCTCAAATTGATGAATAAGGCCATAACAAACTTAGGTGAATAAGACGGTATTCTACTGACCAACTTGAATAACGATCCATGAACGAGCATATCTGATTCATATAAAATTCCAAACTTTTTGATTATGTCACGGCATTTGTCTTCGGGCACAAATTTCAAATCCCACGATATTATTTCAGCCAAAGCGTTTAATACCCAACAAGCATCAGAAGAACAAGTCAATTTATTGCCTTTCGATAGTAACTTGATGCATGTGCTACTTAAACCTTCAATCAACTCGTCGTGAGAATCGCTTATATTCTTTTTCAACTGTCTTTGGGCTTTGATCAAGCATAGAGAGGCATTCAAAACAGAAGATCTTTCAACACTTTTACTGGCTTTCACTTTTGAAATTTTGGAAATTAATTTCTCATATGCCTTTTCAATGAACTTTGAAGAGAGTTTATCAGAAGATTGCTTCAAGTGTAATTTATAGACAGTTTCAACGATGTTCAAAGATAATTCAAGAACTTCCGCATTGGAAGAAGAATCGATCAGCTCAAAAATTGCTGATAATACGGTTTCGATATTTGATCTATAAGTAGGATGTTCCAAAACATGTAATATTGACTTTCTGGAGTTGATTTGGACATCTGATGCACTTTTTATATCTATTGAGATAGTGTATAACGTATTCAACATCTCTTCTCGTTGTTGTTTTCTGTAACATTGAACAGGAACATATTCAATAAACTTGATTGATGAAACATTGCTACTTTTCAACCTCAATATCAAGCCAGTAATGAGCTCTTGAACCAAATTGGATTGTTCGTGGATGAATGTATTCGATAGAATCTCGAATAGCAGTTCATGGGATGCAATATTCAAAGTAACTTCAACAGTTTCTTTCAATTGGTCAGGGCTCAAAATATGGTTCAATAAAACGGGCCATCTATTGAAAATCAGTTGTTTGAACTCAATGGTGGAGTTCTTGAAATATTTCACAAAATTTCCAGTGAACTCAGAGGAGGATAAAGTTGGATCCTGTTCTAATATTCTAAATACAGTCAAGTAATATGATTCTAACTTGGTGTATTCACAACGGATGATTTGTGGAAAGTCAACATCGGTTGCTAATTCTTCCAAATCGTAAAGCATCAAAACTAGTGATAACAATTTCCAATGATACTCGTCTTTCGCCGATGTAGTAACTTTGAAAATTGGAGACAAAATAGTGTTCAACTTTTCGATGTTAGATATTAGAGCTTTGTTGATTGCATTATGAACCGAGCCAGTGACACCAGCTAGTAAACCTACGGCAATAGACCTTAAGATAATTGAAGTTGACCTAATATCGTTTTGATAGCCGGCAACCAGTTCTTCAGTTAACCTAACCAATTGGACTTGAGATAATGAAATTATATGCTTTGCAACTTCTTCCACAAATTGGTCGGATACTATAGTATTATTGGAGATCCTGTTTTGACTGATATATTTCTTCCAAATTTGGATAAATTCAGGAATTTCTCTTGATCGCACGTAACAATTGAACAAGGATATCATTAGTGGCAGAGTCTTTTCAAAATCTGAAGATAAGGTCAATTTAAATATAGAGTCGGTGAATTTGAATCCAACTTCAGAATTTCTCTGTAGCGATTGTATTATAAGGTTGTAGTCATTTTGGTTAGATTTTAAAGATGCTTCTACTAATGGAGATAAAAAGTCTGTTGACAATGATTTATTCATGTTAGTTATTTCTTTCAGAAGAGCACCTGAGACCTGTGGAAATTTGGAAGTGATTTCCGAAAATATTAGTTCTAGTTCCTTGATATCGACTCTTGGAACAATTAGTTGGAATAAATATATGACTGAGTCAGATCCAGTTTGTTTCTGAAGTGAAGCCTTTTGACAGTAGAATCCAATATTTTCTTGTAAGTTTGTTATATTTTCCTTTCTGAATAATATCTCTTGGATCATAGATCTAAAGTTGTTACTTTCCGAGGACCTTTCCCTTCCTACCAAGATCATGAGGTTCGGTAGACAGGATGCACAGAAATTGGTAACATTCTTCTTTGCATATCTCACAGTGTTAGTATTGGAAAGCTTGAAGATCTGATAAACAATCGAAGAAATCTTTTTATTTAAATCTTCTGAAAATGTGGATTTGTTGTCGACTGCGATGTTCAGTAGAAACGATATAATGTTCACACTTTGATCATTTGTGAAAACTAATCTTGAATCGTTCAATGCTAATTGAATACAGTCAACGAAATTGCTGATAAGTTTGCTGTCACTTTTCAAGCCCTTGTTTTCAAAATCGTTCAATGCAGAAAGACCAATATCATTGAATTTCAAACTGTTGAAGACCTTTGTTCTAACAGAGATCAAACTCTTGTTGTCATTGAACTTCAACCAAACTTTTCTGAAAAGATCCCAAACTAATTGGTTTGTTCTGAAGTCGACTGTTTTCAATCTGTCGCATAAAAGTTCAAAAATAAACTTTTCGGTATTTGGGAGGTTGAGCTTCAAATTTGAGTCCAGTAGTTGTAAAGATGTGCTGTAAATCTGGTCTATTGTAGTCATCTTGTTTCTCAAGAATCTTGTTATTCCTTCGGTGGTGTTGAGATTAAACCCAGACTCCTTTTTAGAATCCTCGACAGGCATTTTATTTGACCAGATTGTACTTTTTGTACTTCTGGAAGGGCCTATTAGTCTCTAAAATGAATATCCTAATTGATATGTATATTTGAAGGACCTTCTTTTCACCAGGAAACTGTCCCAGCTTGTAACAAAACCAGATACAAATAAAATAAAATAAAATTTTAGTTGTCGTGTCCCGCTTAATAATTTGAAAAGTTCAAGAAATCGGCACGTAAATATACAATGGCAGATATTGTACTTTTTTGTCTTTTTGTTATTTTTTGCTTCAACTTGGATTCAACCTGGATTCAACCTGGATTCAATTGTTTTGAACATTAACTTGATTCAAAATATACCCTTTACTGTCCATTCTTGGTCGAACGTATCAATCAAAAAGGGTTTTGAACTGACTGTAGGATACAAATCAAGAATGTTTAATTTTGGATCTGCAACTAGTTCGCCTTTTGGCGGTCTACCTAAAGCAAATGGGTTTTCCATGAATAACAACAACCACCACACTGACTATATCGACAACAGCACAACCGAAACCAAAAATGACACCCGCACCAATTGCATAAAGAAATCAGATGACAAGATAATGAACGAGATTGTTCTACCTGATAAATATAATCATTATATGGAAACTGAATCTCCTGATGAAAAGTTTGAAATCGATGAGAAGACTCAATTACCTTTGACGTCTCTACCTTATGACGATGCCCCGATTTCAAAGAACAACATGGATTGGTTGAAAAATGGGAGAAATTTGAAGTTTTCTCTGGATAAGGCAAATGATTCGGGATTACTATTTTTATCCTCTTCAAAAAAGGACGAAGATGATTTAAAAAAGACCACGAAGATCCAAACCGAAAGGGAAGAGAAATTGTATCCATTTGACTTACCGACTAATCTTGATACGTCTAAAGCGTATGTTCATTTCTTGGAACAGGTTTTCAACGATTTTGAACCACTTTTATCCAACCAAGCTTACAAGACATATTATCAAGATGAAGATGACGAATATTTGAATATAGGGTTGATAAGTAAAATAGAAGAGAACGCTGAACAAAAGAAAACATTTTTACAAGGGTTAATGAATTCAGTTATTGGCAATTTGAACGATTTGATCTCTACTCAATTAAAGAGCACGAACCAAACAAGCGACAGCTTTTTATTCAACTATGAAGAAACATTGAATATTTTAAACTTATTCAACGCTTTATACTTCTCTAAACCAGATGAAAGAATCACTTTATTCACTATTTGGGTTAACAGAGCTAGCATTCAACCAGATGAGTCATTGGCCCAAGAAGCTATGCTATCAGATGAGAAACCATACATGAACTTCTTGTTCTGGTCCACCTATTTGAAAAAGTTGATCATGAGAGGATATTTCAATGATGCTTTACAAGCATTGGATAACAGTGGATATGAAGAACTACAAGAATCAGACCCCATATTGTTCAATTTGATCCAAGATTTTAAATATTTATTACAAAATTATGACGTTGTCAGATTTTCTACAAACACGAGAGATTTCTTATACTGGAAGCAAACAATGGTTAAACTACGTGATCATGCGTCAGGTTTACAATACAAGAAGATGAACATTTCAACTGAATTAGCTGAATTAATTACAATCATGACTGGTTATTCATCTGCAATCCAGGAAAGTTCCACCAGCTGGTATGAGTCATTCCTAGCTCATTTCTTATATCAAATGCCAACTATGGAATCAATTCAAGACTATATTAAAATTTCGTTAGAAAAGAACCCATTAGATGCAACGAACTCCTGGGAGTCTATTTGCTTAGAACTTTTCCAAGGAAATTTTTTGAGCGTGATTTCATCTTTAGAGACGTTAGACAAATCTATTGCCACATTCATGTCAATTTTAGTTGAAGCTTCTGGTCTACTAAAAGAATATTCGCACGTACTTAAATCTGAAAATAAAATCAATTCTACCATTGATCAAATGCTGGAAGAGTTATCGTTAACATACTTAACACACCAAGAATTCTTCGCTGTTGGCGTTGGTATCTTAATTTCACTAAACAATTCTAAAACTCGAGAAATAATAGCCGAACTATTACCAACTTATAAGATTAAAAACAACGATGATTTTGAGTGGTGTCTATCCATCTGTGCCAAATTGAAATTAACAAAAACTGCGTCAAGGATATATAAAACACAAGGTTTTACTTTGATGTCACAAGGTTATCTATACGAATCATTATATTGCTTTGCTGAATCTGGCGATTATCCTAAATTGATCAATTTGATTTGGTCCACTTTCGAAAACCTTTTGGTAGATGGCACTTTCCAAGATGATGTTCTCATTTCTAAAATCAAGTCTAATGAAATTGAAAACCCAATATTAAGGCAAGCATTGAGTCCCTTTGCTTCGCTCTACCAATTTTTACAAGAATCTCAAAACAAAGAAGATAATATCAAATTCAGTAAAATTTTCAAGCTTTTGAACTTCAACTATTTGCCCAAACATTACAAGGTTGTTTTACTATTGATTTTGAAACCATATTTAAACAAAACATTTTTCAGCCTTGACGAGTTGATATCAATGATTAGAATATTGAACGATTTTGAAAATGAATTGAAAAGTGATGATGAAGTTGCCAGGAAATCCAAATTTTTGTATGAGTTAGCATTGACTAAAACAGGGGCCAATATTAATAAAAATCTATTTGATTGGCGAAACGAATCACTACCAAATACATTAAGATCCTTGATTATGCATTTCAGAAAGGATATCTGTTTTGAAATAAGTTTCAAGTTTGTTGATTAGAAAGTGAACAGTTGCGTTTGCTTTCAGTATATACATATTAGTAGTTAGTAGTTATATACAATTACGACTTATTTTGGAGAATTAGTAGACTCTTGGATGCTTAGATAATAGATGAAGCTGAACCCACTTTTACCAAATCCGTTTCCGCCAGTGTAGATTGATTGGAAAGATACCATCAAATTAACTGACCCTTTGGGACGACCAAAACTCGCAGAAAAAATATTTTTTTTAATCGTCGCCGTTTCAAAATCTTATTAAAACGTTGAACTTTTCTTATCTTTGTTATCTTGTATCCAGCGATAAAAGCTTACAATCAATAAGTACCTTAAAACAATAACCACTAGCTCAAATATGTCCCAAGAAACTGAATACGAAAATGTCATCTTGTTAAAGCAAACCAACCAATTGAAATGCTTGTATACGTAAGTATCAAAATGTACCATCTCCTCTACCTACTTATACAGCAGGTGTCTATGCACTAGACAGCCTCAAACACTATACACCATACTAACAAAATAAAACCAATTTCAACAGTATCATCCGTGATGAAACAACAAGACGTGGTGATTTTGTCTTTTACTCGGACAGAATCATCAGATTACTAGTGGAGGAAGGTTTAAACCAACTACCTGTTGAGCCTAGTGCCATTCAAACCCCATTAGGTATCACTTACAATGGTCACAAGTTCTTAGGAAAGATCTGTGGTGTTTCCATCATCAGAGCAGGTGAATCAATGGAACAAGGTTTAAGAGACTGTTGCCGGTCGGTTAGATTAGGTAAAATTTTAATTCAAAGAGATGAAGAAACAGCCATGCCTAAATTATTTTACGTTAAATTACCAACTGATATCCCAGAAAGATACGTTTTCTTACTAGATCCATTGTTAGCTACCGGTGGATCAGCTTCCATGGCCGTTGATGTGTTATTGGAAAAGGGTGTTAAGGAAGAAAGAATCATGTTTTTGAATGTGCTGGCCAGTCCAGAAGGTATCAAGGTCTTCCAAGACAAGTACCCAAAGATCAAGGTCATTACTGGTATGATCGATGAAGGCTTAGATGAAAAGAAGTTTGTTGTTCCAGGTTTAGGTGATTTCGGTGACAGATACTACTGTATATAGAGGCTGAATTGTGGTAGAATGTAGTATAATATGTATAGATACTTTTTGCGTTTTGTTTGTTCTTTTGTCTTTTTTGGTGGTGACTGTTTTTTTTTTTTGGATGGGATGGTGACTGTGTTTTTTTCTATCTGATAGTTTCTTTGAGGCCATTCTATCCTCCCCTTGTTCACTGCATCTCCAACTGAATTGTCATATCTTTGATGTCCTTTTGTTAAACCCTTCACAGTAAGATGTAAAGTGTGTCTATTCCTCTCAATCAACCCATCCCTGCACCATAGATACTAGGACAATAATTGAGTTGTGCACGTCCAATTCAATAGATTTGATTCTAATGAAAGGTAAACAAACCAAACACAACATTTAGTTCAGTTTAACCAAAGCTGAAGTTTCTTATCATTTCCACTGAATCATAATACAATAAGGTGATTAATCACACTGAGTAACCAAGAATTGAAAAAAAGTACTTGGAACTATGGACACAGAAGATATCTACAACCAACCTGTGGTGATAGACAACGGATCATGCACGATACGATCAGGTTTTGCGGGTGATGAGAAACCAAAGATCAGCTATTCAAATATTATAGGAAGGCCAAAATACACGAAAATAATGCCATCTACAATTTCAGACTCTGATACATTTATTGGATCAAAGGCACAACAGCTTCGAGGATTATTAAAATTAGAATACCCTGTTAGAAACGGTATAGTGACAAATTGGTCAGATATGGAATTGATTTGGAATCAAGTGATAAAAGAGCTTAACATTAAAATAGACCAACATCCAATGTTAATCAGTGAGCAACCATTGAATCCAAGTAAAAACCGTGATAAAATGTGTGAAGTAATGTTTGAAACGTTTGGTTTCCCAGCTATTCATATCAGTATTCCAGCAGTTTTGTCTCTATATTCAATGGGTAAAACTACCGGTGTTGTGGTTGATTCTGGTGATGGTGTCACAACAGTCGTTCCAATATACGAAGGTTTTGCGATCAATAACTCTATTCAAAGGTCAAATATATCAGGAAGGGATATAACAGAACAAGTTCAACGCATGCTTTTAAAATCAGGATATTCTTTGAATTCATCGTCTGAATTTGAAATTGTGCGGAACATGAAAGAGAGATTATGTTACGTTAAATCCATCAACAGTAATACTGGAACTGTGCCTGATGCTGGCAACACTGTTATTAGAGAGTTTAAACTTCCTGATGGAAAAACATTAAAGATAGATGATGGTTCTTTGAGTAACCCAGCGGAAATATTATTTGATCCAGAATCATTTGGCTTTGAGAATTATTCAATAACACAACTACTACAAAATTCCATAATGAAAATAGACATTGATTTAAGAGCTCAATTATACCAAAATATCAATTTATCAGGTGGTTCAACCCTTTTCAAGAATTTTGGATTAAGATTATTGAACGAATTGAAGAATTCCGATAAGGAATTGAAATTGAAAATATTTGCGTCACCAGACAGGAAAATTAGTTGTTTTGTTGGTGGCTCAATCTTGGCTAGTTTGAGTACTTTCAAAAAAATATGGATCACCAAAAATGAATATCAAGAAAACCCTGATGTTGTTCACTCGAAATGCTTCTAGGTTCTCGTTATGTATGTGTATATTTTTGCAGTTCCCGTTCCTAGTACTAGCGTTGGTATCAGTGAACCCAAATATCTACATACATTGACTAGATCTAGTGAGAGGACTTGAAGAGAACATTAATGTTATTAAAAATAAAGCATAAGATATATAGTCTCTATAATCTTCATAAAAAGATCGAATTCCCGAAAAAGCATATAAAACAAGGCGATATAATAATAATAGAAAACAAAAAACAAACGCATAAGTAAACTAGTACAAGTAGCCCGAAATAACAAAAACAAACAGCAATAAGGATAAAAAGAAAAATTGCATAAACCCAAGAAAAGTGTTAAAAACACAAGAAAGAAAAAAATATTGAAAAATAAACTAAATCCCAGAAATACTATAGGTTCCACACAACTATCGTTTTAGAAAGAACCGAACAAAAAATCAAGAGAAAAAACAAAAATTATAATACAGCCAACCCAACCCGAAATAAATTTAATTACTATTATTGTTGTTACCATTAACGGTCATCATCATGATGGTTAATCGTACAGATATCAATCCCAAAAATCTCATTTGCAGAGTACCCATTGGAAGTCTTGCTGCTGTTATTAGTAGCACTAGAGCCGATAGTAGATATCCCTGAATTGCTACCTCCTCCATTCATAACAGAAGAAAGCTCACTTGTCAACCTCCGCTTCTTAATTGGAGCTATTGGGGAACCATAAATTGATTTGTAAGAAACATCATCGTCGTCATTGTTCCTGTTGGTTGTTGGTGAAGTATAGAAATCGTCAAGGTATGAAGGAGAATTCCAAAGCTTTTTGATGATTGAGGATCCAGTAGCGGCGACGGGAGTACGCAGTATATGTGAGGGTGTTTTGAATCTCGGCACGCTGTTTGTTTGTTGCTGTTGTGGTTGATGTTGATGATAAGAATACTGTTGCTGATGATGGTGGTGGTGTCCATATTGTTGTATTTGTTGTTGTGATGTTTGTAGCGGCTGCTGTAATTGAGATATTGGCTGAGTTTGCGAGCCATTATTTTGCAACGATTGAGAACGTTTGTCATGAATAAGTTGTAAAGGTTGAGTAGACAATCTGTTTTGTTGATTTGGAGTTAAAGGTTCAAGCAGTGGACCAGTATCATCAGCTCTCACAGGAGATAATTCTAATATTGACTTGCAACTAAAAGAGGAAGTAAACGGTAAACCCTTAACAGCAGATATAGCACTAGATGGTGACTCTTGCATAAGCATCTGATCAGGGGAATTTTGTAGAGTGGTTCTAAAAATAATATGATCTCCACTTGCTGATGCACTCCACGATGAGGAAGGTGCAGTCAAATCAGGAATAGGACCAAGTTGTATACCATGGTTTGAGTCTAAATGACGAGAAGACTGCTTACGAACAGGAGTCTTTTGGGAAACATCCTCGTCGTTCGTATCGATATCATCCGCTTGGTCAAGTGAATCCTTATCATCAGCTTCAATAACAGCTTCTTCACTTCCTTCATCTTCGTCTTCGTCATCAACTTCATCTTCATCTTCATCTTCATCTTCATCATCTTCTCTGAGCATTGGTGTATGTGATAAAGTGTTTGATCTTTTCAAATTTGGAACTGCAAAAATGATATCATCCCTTGAAACATCGTAAGTTGAAGCTCTAGCGGCCAATCCAGGTTTCTGTCCTTTGTCAGGTTGAACGGTCATTTTATCAGCATGTTTAAGATTAAAGAATTGATACTCAAAGCCTTCAACAATCTTCCAAAAATGACCTTTACCATCTCTCGATTTTTCAGTTTTGGCAAATGATTTATTCAACGACAAATTGTGTCTTATCGAATTTTGCCAACCAACTTCACCTTTTTTGTAATATTGAAAATGATCTGAAATCCATTGATAAATTTGAGATAATGTTAATTTTCTTTCTGTAGCTCTTAAAATAGCCATACCAATCAAACTGGCATATGAGAATGGTGGTTTAGAGTTTGAGTCGAAACGAATGATTGGCATCTCATGAGGAGGTGGAACTTGGATATTTTGAGGACCTTTAAACTTTCTTGGTCTTTTGACGCTAATTTCATTGTTAATAGGCTTTGTTCTGTTGGAGATTGGAGAGCTCATTGGTCTCATAACTTCGTCAAACTTAGGCGGTGGAGGTGGAGATTGAATGATATCAAACGTTCTTTTTTGTAGTATTTTCTGATCCTTTCTGGAATCAGCGTTAGATGGTTGGTCGTGATTATCGCGATCATCTTCATCATCGATTTCATCACCATGTTTGATTTGAGGAGACGAAAATGCTGGAGACAAAAGACCATTTGGCTTGACAGATGAATTACCTTGATTCTCATCTCTCTTTGAAGCGTTTCTCAAGACAGAATGAGGTGGAGTTTTCAGTTCGTATGATCTACTAGTTGGACTAACAATGTTAGCAGCTGGTAGTAGCGCTTGCCGGATACTTGAGCGATCATTAGTTGAAGTCATAATGATGGTAACTAACTGGCTATCTATCTTCTTTCTCTTTTGGGTTGTAATTGTACGTCTCTTCTTTGTCCTTGATAAGAAACCGTTTGTGTTTTTAAGTAAGATGGCGAGATAAATGTAATCTCAACTTCCTAGAAAAAGAAACCTTTGTACAATTAAATGTCTTGATTTTGTAAAGTTAATTGATCTATCTTGACGTCTGATCTTATAGAGGGGAACTAGATATGGTATGATTGAGTTAGTGATATATGTCCAGAACAAAGAAAAAGACAAAAAGACAGGCAGATAGAGATACACTAGCAAACGTGTTTTAAAACGAAATAAGAAGATATTTAATAAGTAGTGTAGTTTGGCAGGCAAAATTTCTGAAGTACAAAAGGATATTGTATAGATTAGGAGATAATAGAGCTAATTTCAGATGGAACTTAAACTATTGTCTTAAGATGATCCTCAATTTGATACAGAAAGAGAATTTGGATTTGAAGGGATTTGTTGTTGCCTCACCACAGGGAACGCGTTGCTGGAGGGGAATAAGACGCGGTGTGAGGTGTGGGGCTATATGAGGACTTCCTCATTGGGAAGTTCTCCTAACTGTGTCTTGACGTGGGTTTTCTGTTCTTGCACGACCTTATACTCCAACTCACAAAAAACTAAAGCACCCATGCTGGGAGTCGAACCCAGAATCTTTTGATTAGAAGTCAAACGCGTTAACCATTACGCTACACGGGCAAATAATACTTCTTGTAATGAATTGGGCACTATTCGATTTTGTCGTTCTTTTTGTGATAATTATTCTTAATTTTTTAATTGTTCCTTTCTCTTTTCAAAAGATTTAACTCTCTATCCAAGGAAAAATCTCCAACTATATATAATAGAATACGATTGAAGACAAACTAAACTTCAATCACTAATAACTATCTATTTAACAATAAAAAGCAAATAGAAACAATAGAAAGATTTTACAAAAGAATTTTCGAGAAATCCAAAGAGGGGTTAAAATCAAGTTACTATTTTTAGCAGCTCGGAGTCCAATACCTTACACTTCTTTGGGAATTTAATAAACATTTGTACCCTTCCAATCGAATGGATAGGAAGGAAAACTAAGTAATAACAAAGGAATGCACGCTTATTTATAAGAAGAAAGCAGTATCGATGAGCTTTGGAAGGCTTTTGTTTGAGAACTCGAGAAATTCCTCTTGTCTTGTGATTAGTAACAGAAGAGAACAGGAAAAGGGGAACTTCACCTTCATTAGACGTGTGATTCTCTATATATGATTACAATTGGTGGTAATTATCAAGTAAGCCACAACGATAACGAAGTCATAGCAGAGTCAAAGCAGAGTCAATATGACATCATACGATTCCATTTATTGTGTTAAGTGTCGGGTACGAATCGGATATGTTAGGATTGGAATTGAGTGAGCTAGTGAAAAAAATTTCACTAAAGTTGCAGATGGAGAAATAGCATAAATAGATCTGTATATCGTAGTTATTTGAGAAGAAGTTACAATCGGAACTCTTCCAGAAAAGGGGACAAGATTTACATATAAAAATCACCTTGAAACTTTTGAATAATATATTTTATTATATTGTGTTACCAAAACCGTCACTAGACCTAAAACAAGTCCATAATATTGAACTCACTTAGTATGTAGCCAATACTATTTTAAGAAGCCCGAGGAGGTATCCACGACGGAACTACTTTGTATGGTAGCTAAGCTACTCATACCACTAAGAAGTAGGGATACTAGAAATGGCTATAAATGATTTCTCAATCCCCGATAGCAATGAGCAGCCTCAAATAGGATGGGTCCTTTACATCTTTTTCGAACAGCTAAGAGTTGTTTAAGTAACTATGTAAACGGTGACTATATAAGTTATTATATTATGAAAACACTAGCTTATGTGTGGAATTCAGTAATAAATGAGATTAGTTTGTTTATTCATTCAGAGATAAGAAGTTACAAAGAAGTAGTGGGAGCTACTTACTGTGGTCTTACTATAATCCAAACTGTGTCACTGATTGGTATATATTACTCAAGTGCAATGGTTAAAGATTCGCTTACAAAGTTCATGGTCTCCACACCACAAATATTGTGACAATTATTCTAATTGCTTTTTAATAATATATTAAATGTCTGCACTCAAAATGATGACAATAGTTCAAATAAAGTAAATGGAAACGATTCAAGCCCCCATATCATTTAATAACTCAAAAATAATGCCCTGAAGCCTTTGAATAGTTCATTAGAATAGTAGGAACAGATAAGTGATAACTCAAGAGTATAGAATTGCCTTAAGAAGTAATTAATAGGAGGACTTAGAACGAAAAGTGTTATATGTGTGCTACTATAAAATTGGGATGAGAGTGACAAGTTGAGTTTTACACGTCTCCAATCCAATATTTCTTTCTCATTTTGTCCTTGGTTCACTTCCTCGTCCTACCACATTTTCACCAGAGAAGGTAGGATCCATTTAATTCAAAAACAAATTTTATGAAAGTGTTGGACATTAGCTCACATTCTTGAATTCGACCTCTTAATTGGCAAAAAAATAATGTAAAGATCTCTTTGTAAAGCGTGTCATCCTTATGCAGGGGCCATGCTGATCTTCTCTGTATTTTTTCGATTGACCAAATGTCCATAAAGGACGCGAACGTTGTTTCAAAACACCACTTGAAGAAATTGGACTCATTTAGTTACATAAGCAATCAACAAGCGCCAGTAATAAATTAAAGGATAGTGTTCCCTCTTGTTACTTAAACCAGTGTCTTGCTTGTAGGTTAATCTCTACCTTTACTTTGAGATAGATGTATTTTCTTCTAGATACTTCAAACTTCTTAAACATGGCTGTTTTCTTGCTAAGGATTCAATAGATTCGCAAGTGAGAAAAAAGTTACACCTGCGCAAGGCTTTAAAAAGCTCAGTAAATCCAACTTATATAAAACGTCATGTAATAGAGATTATGATATTACTCTGATAATTAAGCCGTTTCCCCTTTAGTAATTTGCCCTACCTCATATTCATAGTCGAGAAAAGTCTTCTCAACGTCTTTTCCAATAACCGGAAGGGTTTTTGTCTATTTAATTATGTATTTCTTATGTTTTTACTTACGTCGGTTAGGGACCTTTTACGTTCTGGAAGAGGACAATCTTTTTGAGGAAATATACTTCTCGCTTAAAGATACTACTTTAAAGCCGTATAACGTTCAAATCTTAAGACAAGCTATCACTTAATCAACCATAAAAATTAGTACAGTTATATACGCCACATAAGAATTGTCTATATTCCAAACCAGTAAAATGAATAAAAAAATAAATATATATATGTAAACTAATCAAACCATTCTGAAATCTTTAAGGCTTGGAGCTCCATCATCATAGGAACCGTCACCTTCAACAAATCTATCATAATCATCATCATCTTGAATCTCAAAATCCATCTCAACGTCACCATCTCCAATATCAGAATTATTAACCAATAAATTGTCACGTTCACTATCTCTTCCTTCGTTCGGAGTTAGAATATGATCATTGTTATAGCCTGATCCTAAATCAATGTTATCACCATTTAGTTCACTTTCTTTTTCTTGTAACTTAGTCTTAAAACGAGTATAAACAATATAAGTAACAGCCAAAGAACTAACACCTGTAATCGCAACGCTCAATAAATCAATAGCTTTTTTGACTGCATCGGTTTCTTTACCGACTTTCTTTAATTGTGATCCAATATACAAAGAAATCAAAAATTTCGGACTTGTTACAATACTAGCTGATAAAAACACAACTGTTCTCAAACCGGGAATGGCAGATAATGCACCATTTGATAAGGCATATGGTAATGGAGACATTCTAATTAAGCTCATAATCAGTAAGCTTTGCTTAAAACTAGCTGTTTCGTCGTTTAGCACGGATGCAAATAGTTTGAATTTATCACTTGAATTGATCATTTTTTTGGAAAATCCTAGTAAGAAATACTTGAATAAGACAAAAGAACATGTTGATCCAGTAATACTAGCAAATGCCAATATCGGCCATCCGGCCAATCCGTAAATCATTCCGGTTAAAGTACATAAAAATGTAAAACCAACCATTGGAGGGAAGGACACCAGGAATATTAAAGCAGATAAGAAGAAAATACCTTTGAAACCCCAACTGTACCATTCATCCGATAATTCTGCCATTTTGGTTATTATATAATTGTAATTCAGGATAATGTAAACATCCAAAAGAATTTCAAATATTACTAAAAGAGCTAATAGTACCTTTCTGTATAACGGTTGCGCATGGTAAAAGTTCAGTGTACTCGTGAGTATTTCTTTACCATCCTTGTATAAACTTAAAAGTAAACCTCTTGCATTGTCTGATGCACTTTGAATCACGGATGCTGCTCTTCGTTGTACATTAGTAGAATGTGGTTGATTTCTGGACGATGTGGGTAAAATTGTGTCAGGTCCATGGTCCATGGAAATTGATAGCGGCATGGTGTGTGTATTATATAACTTTATGAGAACTGTGATTAATGTTAAAACCTCTAATTATTGAGAATGAAGTTGAATATTGTCCTTGGAAGTATCAAAATAAGTTTTTCAAAACTGTTGAAGGTGTTTTAGTAATTGATTGTTGAGAGAGTAGTATTCCGTAAGGCAGTGTTTTATCTCTCTAAACAACGTGCCAGGCCACACGCATAACGATAAGAGAGGCTTGGAATTTATTTCATCTTTCAAGTAAAAAAAGACAAAAATGCTCCAAAGCAGAACACCATAACACGGCGGTGCAGTCTTAAATCGACGCAACGCGATTTGGCAACTTGGCGACAATCGACGCACTGGTCAAAATTAATGAGATTGTTCCCGATCCATTCCATCATGCATAAATCAATACATATCGAAGAGTTGGATCTGGTGTCATTTATTCCTGTATATCACCATCAACAGCTTTCGAATCAAAAGTTAGAGACCCTGAAAATATTCCATTACTTATCAACATCTCTTTGGTTTCCCATGAAATTCAGATTAAACGCCTTCACCATATCAGTATAGAAGGAAACACAACACAGTACTCATCATGGGTTCATTTTTGAAAAAGTATCAGAAACTGATATTGATAACGGTATTGTTGCTTCTGGTATCATATATATCGATAATCAAATATGAAGTTGATATATCAGATAGCGATTCAGAACAACATGACTTGTTTGGTTATGCGTCCTCTACTATAAAAAGTTACTTCATTGCCAAGGCCGATAAGGACAGCTATTTTAAATCGGATCAAAAACAGCCTATGGATTCAGAATCAATTAGAGTTATATTAGGTTCTGAAAATTCAAAATACTCAAACGACAGAAAGTTAGCAATGGAAGCTGAAGAAGCATCTAAACAGGAGAAAATTTTGGAACCCATAGATATAAATGATGATTATACAAAGTCCGATGGTTTAAACACACCTGTCTCTGAAGGGAACCCACATTTTCAAAGTTTGTTTGCTAAGTTTGCAGATGTTTTGCTTGATAATAGATTAATTTTCCCACATCCTGAAAGAGTTACAACAAATAATGGTAAGCCTGTTATTTGGGAAACAAAGTTTGTGGAGCTACCGTATGACATGCTTTCAGAATCTGACTTGTCGCAATATATGGATTTTGACGATGATTTTGTAGCAGACTTAACAAAAAAACATAGAAATATCGTTAATTCTTTGCCAACTAAACAAGTTGACTTTTATAGTGGTGATGGATATGTTATGGTTGCTGGTGGGTGGTACACTTGGTTTGCATTTTTGTCCATTCAAGCATTAAGAAAAACAGGATCAACTTTACCAATCGAACTGATATTCCCTTCTGATGATGATTACGAAGAGCAGCTATGTAATGATATTTTGCCAAAACAATATAACACTAAATGTGTCAAATTATCGACCGTCTTCGGTTCTGAATTACTTGCCAAAATGGGTGAACTGAAAGGTTACCAATTCAAATCATTTGCCTTACTTGGATCGTCTTTCGAAAACATCTTGTATTTAGATTCTGATAATTTTGCTTTGGAAAACCCAGATCATTTACTTCAATCGGCATTATTCAAAAAGTATAATTTTATAACATGGCCTGATTTCTGGAGAAGAACTTCATCCCCTTATCTATATCAAATACTGGGTATCAAAGTTGGTAACAAGCCAATTAGACAAATAAATGATTTTTATACTCCTCCAGAAAAATACACTAAGCCATCAGCATTAATTGAAGTTGAAAATACCATAAACCTCCATGATAGAAAGGGAACATTATCGGATTGGACGACAGAATCTGGTCAGTTTTTGATCAACAAAAAAATACATTTCACTTCTCTCCTCCTTGCGCTTTACTATAATTTTGATGGCCCAGCCGGCTATCACCCATTACTATCACAAGGTGGAGCTGGTGAAGGTGATAAGGAGACGCTTGTTCTTGCTTCACATTATTTGAAATTACCACATTATCAATTGTACAAGAAACCTGATAAGCTATACGGGACGTTTTTAAAAGAAGTCAACTACTTTATTGATTCTACCATCGTTCAATACGATCCTATACAAGATTACGAATCTTTGAAATTGAACATTGTTAGAAATCAACGTGATTTGGAAACTCTAGGGAAAGATTACATTTATTCGTATATGTATACGTACGGTACGATGCCTTTGGATAACATGTATCCTAAAAAAGTTATGTTCTACCATATTCACAGTCCGAAAATGAATCCATGGGAATATTTAACAAGAGAATTGTTTACTGATCCAAGAGGTAAGACAATCAGGAATTTTGGTGATGATTATCCTAAAACTGGAAAAGACGTTGAGTATATTGTTTGGAAGTTGATGGTTGATGACATTTGTGGCGATGAAAAGTTTGTTAACTTCAAATGTTTCCAGGATCAAGACCTTGATTTTATCTGTAACAATAGTGCAGTTGATAAAAGACTAACTTGGCTGAGAGAAACTGGCGAAGGCGCTATTGCTAGTTATCGCGCTCCAAATTATGATAAAAGCTTAAACGCTGAACTTAGTGAGGAGAAAAGCAAGGAGTTGGATGACTTTATTTATGACAGCATTATGAGCTCGTTGAGTTACGAATACCTTCAATGAATTCTCACTATTTACTAAATCAATGGAAATGTAAGTTTCTAACAGCTTTTTTGTAATTTGATAATATTTTTATTAAAAGTTTACTCTTTACTATTTACCAAAAAGAAATTACTTTCTAAAGCAAAACCGAAGAAAGAAAAAAAGCCATCAACATAAACTTTCAACAAAATTCACGTGACAAAAACACAGGTGATGTAGCAAGTAACCAATAGCTCATTCTATTTAGCAAATTTCAGTAGCTATCTGTGCTATCCATGATGTTGAAACCTATGGTAATGAATAAAAGTTCATACTTTGGAATTAAGTTAACACAGTTACCTTTAATAATATAGCAAACAATCAAACCCTGTTGTATATCATAAACAGTAGCACCAGACCTTTGCTGTAATTAAAAGAACCAAATCCGACTCATCAACAAACTGACCTGCTCTTCAAAAATCCAAACCACTATCAAAGAAGAACTTTCAGACAAGAGGCCCCCTTTAAGAAAGTCCCCTTTTTTTTAAAACATTTCCAATAGATTTTATGAAGATCGTATCTATTTCAATATCGACTTTAAATTGTTATTAAAACCCAATAGGATAGAATTAGAGAGCAAAAACACCCGGAAGGGCACGTAGTGTCTGATCTCATACAGTATACATTTTTTTGAGCATTTCAGACACAATTGTAAAACAACTTAGACTTTACTGATGTTAAAAACCTAAAACTTTATGAACCCCAAAATTGACAATAATGATTCATTTGACTTTAATCAATACACTAATGGCGCTTATTTTTGGTTACAAATATCATTTCAACATGTCAACCGGTATACCCGAAATAGTTGTGAGTCTGTAAGCAGTCGGAAATAAGAGAATTCAGGATATGATATGTGACCTAAGACTTTCTTCGAATCAGGGATCATTCTGCGGATAAGTCGAGTTTATCATTCTTTGAGGAGGACCAGGATTGATTCGACATATTAATGATAACAAGTAGCGTATTTGATCCCTGATTAAAAAGAAAAAGAACCTAATTACAAAGTGTACAATGAGGGAGACAAAACAAAACTCGCGTGATGGGATCATTTTATAGAGCGAGGAAGTGCCTTATTCTGTTTTTTGTCTTTTAGCGCTGGATTTTGAATCCCAGTTAATCGCTAATCGAATTGGATTTGAATGATCATATACATACAGGATACTATACATTGTTACTCTATTAATTATAAATGCCACCAAGATCATTTCTTCAAAGATGAACATATTTGGATACCTATTTGAATTGTTTCCTTGTCCCTGATAAGCCTTATTGAATCTGTGATGACACCCTTCAAGTTTTCTTTGTTTGCAATCTCTGTCAATAGATTCTTGTCTGAAAGACTAGCCATGTTTAACAATATGAAAAAGCATCTAACGACTATTTCTTCATCATCCTTTTGGCCTTTCAACACTTCAAGTAAATGGCTTATAAAATATTCAGACTTTGAAAGCAACGACGAAACCAATTCAAACTCACTACAATTTGCAAAAATGTTCAGGATCGCCAATTGAGATTTTGTATCCGTTAGGCCCATCAATGGAACTAGCATTTTGAAGTTTCTGTAATTTTCGTTGTTTTTGTAATCATCTTTATGTTCCCAATTAAAAAGCTTTTCCGAACAAACCGGGGATAAAACTAAATTTGATAACACTTCCAACGTACATCTTTGAACAGAAACATCCTCAGAGAGTATCAATCCATAAATAGATGGCCATCCTAGTCTAACAATCAAATCTTTAATTTCCAACGACTCGACAGAGCTCAAATTGACTAAAGCAACCAATGAATCAAATACGTCTTCTGCTTCGATTTCAATTCCACTTAATGCACTTAATGGAGATGGATTGTTAGATCCATTGACCAAATTGTCGTATTCAATAACAGTCTCAAGTAAAAATAATACAGGTGTTGCCATTTCAACTGTTTCATTGCTGAATAATTTAGTTGGGTTATAAGTACTTAAAATCTTGGATAGTGCTTTGATGGCATAAAAACGGGTCATTGGATCTTCTAGTGGACAATCTATTACAATTCCATCTTTCTTGTAACTAACGTGATCTTTCGTAGTATTAACCAAGTAACTTAAAATAATGTTCAATGCACCCTGGTTAACCAAAGTTGATCTGTATTTTTGTTCGGTTCCCAAATTTGAAATAAGTTTGATTAGTTCCTTGTGAACGCCTTTCAGAGTAGGATATGATTTAGATTTGGTAACTTCTACAAGTTTGTCAAGGAGTGTATCTGAAGTTAGCAAGTATTCGACAAATGAGCTTATCTCAGAATCATCATCAACTTCAACTTGTTTTCTCTTTCCTGTTGTAGTATCCACAGTCTTCATTGTTGCATAGTCCTTCAATGCTTTAAATGACTGCTGATCTTTGGACAGAACTTTATTATAAGTTGTCATGTTTGAAAGGGTACATAAGATACCATAAACGTTCGTATTAGAGGCCCCTACTAAGTCATCTAACAAGCATCTGACAAAATTATTATCCTTTCTCATTGATTTCTTAACTGTAATATTTAACGATAAAAATGCTAGCCCTTCAATGCTTATGGTTGATTGTTGATCGTTTGTAGCTTTTGATGATGTTAATCCATTAATTAAAACTTCAGTAATATATTGTAATTTGAGAACATCGTCATTCTTCTCAAATGTTTCCTTTTTAATCGAAGTCCAAACTTTGATTATTATTAAAGCCGACATGCATTGAACTAAGACTGTTGTTTCATTATAAGACCCTTTTAAAACTTTGAGTAAGATTGTCAAATAAATTTCACCAATTTGAGCTCTACATCTTTCATCTATGCAAGCCGCTGAAAACAATGAAAACAGAGAGTGAATCTGTTTTATAACTAGTTCAGTTCTAGAGTTTATAATTGAGATAATTTCTCCAGTTGTTAATTTGATGAAGTCGTCATTTTTTATGAAAAACTCAGCACATAGTGATGTCTGTATAGGAAAAAGTTCTGTCAATATCGAAAATAGTGATCTCTTTTCGGCTCTTGTTTCTACAGTTGTAGCCAAATCCTCAAGCGAATCATTTAGTTCAGCTTCTAGTTCAACTTGGAAAGTTTTCTGTAAGTTGATTAAGATTAAAAGTGCCACTGGTGAGGTCTCTTCGTAAGAAAGATATTTCAGCAAGGATGAAAGAATAGGAGTTATGTCCTCCTTAAAAACAATATTAGATGTATTTTGTGTTATTATTGAAAACAACGACTTGAGGATTTTTAAAGATGAAGACTCAAAGATTATTTTTTGCTCTTCAAGATCTAGTTCTTTCTGTAACTCATCCAAATCATTCTTCAACGAAGATTTGAAACTTGAAATTTGAAGCGTGGACATATGTGGATTCAAAAAATTCCTTATTCTTAAGGGTTTGAAGGAATTCTTAGGATTCAATGCGATAATTTGTCTAAAAAGGAATCATTGTTCTTTTCAAATCGATACAGTGAGTAATGTTAAACTTAGATATCAATGTTGATTTCTTAGTTGTATTTGTATCCCACAACATATATCGTGTCTTTACCAAAGCTGTAGCTATCATTGATTGATTATGGGAATGCCTACAGCCACCCCAGACTTTCCTACTGCCACCACAGATTTACGTAATATTCTCATATTATATAGTAAATAATTTGGGAATGTCTACGGACAGACCAGACTTGTCTAGGGAGACAACAAATCACGTAATGCTCATACAAAAAGGTATACATTCATGACATAATCAATATCAAATTTTTGCAACTTCCATATCCGCACAACCAGTTATGT